>CANXYA010395356.1:0-11337 GCA_948193465.1 Acalypha hispida
AAATAGTTTTGCAAAAGGCGGTGACGGTGGTGGACCGTCAGAGTGTGATAATCAGTATCATTCTGATGATGAACTCGTAGTAGCACTTTCAACAGGATGGTTTGACAACAAAAGTAGGTGCTTGAACTATATTAACATCAATGGAAATGGAAAGAGTGTTAAGGCTAAAGTTGTGGATGAATGTGATTCTACAATGGGATGCGATTCTGATCATGATTATCAGCCTCCTTGTCCTAATAACATCGTCGATGCCTCGAAAGCAGTTTGGAATGCCTTAGGAATTTTTGATCCTGATGATGTTGGTTCACTGGATATCTCTTGGTCTGATGCTTGATTTCCTTATGTATGCATTTGTTATTTTTTTATCGTGTTGATATGTATACAGTGTAATATAGGAATTGAAAAATATATTGTTATGTCCGCATATATATAGTATCTCGAGTTCACTGGATTTATACTAATCAGATTGAGCTTGACACAATTTCCAAACTAAGAAAATTTTCATTGCTACATTCCACAATGTGATTCTACTATTGTTTTGATATGTATATTTGAACTAATCTTCAATCTGCTGATGTATAATCAGACCTTCAATTTTAATTAATCAAATCATATATTGTTAAAAATAAAAGATATCACATACCAAAAAAGACCTATCCTAACAAATAATTAAAAAGAACTCAACCTACTGTATACGCAAGAGTTATAAAATATTGTTGACACAAGACAGTGGATCAAAAAATGAAATTTAAATTGATCTTTAATTATCAATTCTATCATCTCCAAAATTTCGCCCAACGTTGCTGAAATGTTCAGCATCAATCAGCAATTAAGATGCTAGAAAGATGAAAAAAAATGTAACTATGCTACTAGCTTCTGAAATAAGACAGTCGTGAAAATGCATTTAGGTATCTAATAGAAGGATATTCCATACATGATACATCTATAATCAAATGCCAAAAATTCTATCATCGCAGCCGGAAAGTTCAGATTGTGCATCTAATTAGTCTAAAAATTGTCAATATCTCAGTAAAAATAGTCATGAAAAGGAAACTTAATTAGAAATTTCTCATATGGTAGATCAAAGAAGCTTGACATGGTTCGTAGAACTCATAGAGATTGAACATCCATCAGAATTTTTCAGAACCTTGGAAAATAAACAAACTGAATGACAAAATTAAATAAAGGCTACAAATGCACAAAATTTTAATACTATTAATTAGTTCTTCTTAGTTCCTAAACATCATGCAAAAGAACATTGTATACACTTGCATGCATATCCCTTTTCTATGATTTTCAAGTATATCATCGTAAAACCAAATTACGAGAAGTTCAAAATACAAAAAAAATAATAATAATAATAAAATAAAGATTCATGGATTGAGTTCATAAACAAATTAGAGATTCAAAATAGGGAAAAACATCGCTCCGAGTAAGGTCAAATTTCTCAGCATTACAAAGCTTTCTTGAAATACCACTCGAGAAATTATAAGCCAAGACTGTGCTATTCGAGTACAACACCATCATTGAATCTTCCTCATTCTCACCATCAGAAACCACACATAAAATTGAATATCCACCCTTAAAAATTTTCAACTTGGGAAAAACCATTTTGATAGAATCGAGATTAACATGATACTTAATGTAACAATGTGAATAATCATTAGCCATCTCCAAAACATCAAGCTCTAATCTATTAGATGCCACAATATACAAATGCCTCTTGACTCTCCAACGTACCGACTAAGCTTATTTTGTAATGCATCTGGTGGAAGATTTGGCATTAGCTTTATAGACTCTGTGGCAAGATCAAAATACACCTGCTCATCCATGTCAAACCAATGAATGGAATTGTTACAATAAATAGGAGGAGGAGGGTAAAACCACCTGTCTGCAGGTAGTTGAGCGCCTAACAAATTCTAAGATTCAGTTTCTGAATCATACACATCGATTTTAAACTCAATATCAGAATGATCAGTATTACTATTCAATCGAATAGAAACAAGTTTATAGTGAAGGGATTTGGAAGGATCAAAAGCTAGAGCAACTGAGGAAACAGATGACTTTAATTCCTCAGGAAATCTAACTATTATTAATTGCTTAGTTGTAGGATTGCATATTAAATAAATATGATTATCGTCAATTAAAGACTGCTGATAATAAGAGAGAAGAAACAAACCATTGCAGGAATGGTGAATGCATAAAAAAGAGTTTGAGTGTCTGCCGTAGACTACAAATGTTTGATCAGGTGGTTTGTATTTTATAGGAACAATTTGAAATTCTTTACGGGAATTTCCTAGATCTTGGATAAATAAAGCAGTGGGAGTGATGGAATTAGGGTTTCGGAAATGACGGTTAGTATGGGAGAGACAGAACTTGCGATCGGAGATTATGGAATACCATCGTTTCGAAACACGTTTTAATTTCTGTAAAGGTGTTACAGGAACTCTAAGGAGAATTTCAGCGGTTAAATCAATATTGTTGATTACTTTATCCACCGATTCAGATAATAAATATTTGTTGGTATCCGCCATTGAGCTTTCTTAGGATCTGTCAGATTACAGAAGATGATATATATATATATATATATATATATATTTTTTTTTTTTTGTTTCGAATGAACTGGGAAGAAGAGATTGGTTTTTAAATAGATGTCTAATCTAATCTAGCCAAACTATTAAGATGGATACAAACTCTTACGACTCAAGTGTCTTGATTACGTTTTCTAGTAAAACTCTATTAGATCATTGACATTAATTAAGTGACTTATCACTTACCTTTCAACAAAGTTATGTTTATATATTAACGTAATTCGGATAAATTTTGATAATAACTAAATTTCCTTATCCAATAGAGACTAATGAGAAAAAGCAACTTCAGGTTCTTTCATATCAGACAGATGCATAATGCAATATTTTCAAATAATTAATCTTATATACTCGCAAGGTTTAAATGAGACATGAAAAACGAAACAAAATAAAAAAAAAAATATTGTTTTGATTTGATAATTTAAAATTTTCTTAATCATTTTACAATGAATATGAGTTGATTTAATCATATATAATGATTTTTTTTTCTTTTTTTTTTGTGTTTTTGTATATCTTACTTACTACAATGTATACAAACCTAATTAATAATTAGACTCAATTATTTTGAAATGATAAAATTGAAAAATGATGCATTGAATTGAAAGGCTGAAGACTCGATTTGACCATCAAGTATCTGTGGAGGTCAAGATATCCTAAAGAATATTTTCGCTAAAATGTGATTCTTAAATTTCAAAAGTGGTACAAAATATGACCCTCAAAAAATTCAACAATTTGGCAGGCGAGTCAATGAGAGAAAAATTGAGCGGGAGAGACTTACATGCTGGCGCAATGAGGAAAATGCGAGAAAGAGCATAAGTGATTTAGGAAAAACAGTAAGACTCCTTCTGCAACAGAAGTAACGGACACAGACGAGCAATAAACGTAATCCATAGCCCAAGAACCACACTGCAGGTATAGCAAACAGAGGAACTGCTGTATATCCAATGGACTGCAATCAAACACAACTTTAGTTATCAAGTTGGAGGCACCCCCTCAAGGACCCTGAAGATTTCAATCCTCGTGGGTCCTAAGCAGAGCTCGCAGGCGCCACTGATGTGATCCTTCCTAAGTGACCGGACCAGACCACTAACAGTCGTCTGGGGCAACAAATAATGCAACGTGGAACAAGGAAACCAATAATTAAAAAAAAAATTGAACTAAAATTACAAAGAAAATGCTGTAAAGATCAAAAGTCAAGGCCACTCCATCAATGCAACAAATAATAGCACTTGTTAAAAATAAATATGCAGCCAATAAAAAAGATTTATAATTATAGTAAAACAACATCAACAGCTAAACTCAACATGATAGCATTCCAAACAGCGAAGCAATAAATTAAGTAACCCACCATCTCCCTCCATAAAAATAACTTGCAAATCACCTCAAAAAAAGCGAGTATACAAGCGACTAATTGGAAGCCCATATCCATATCCAGCCATCGATACCAGTGTCTCAGGTGTTCCAAGATAAGCATGCTCATCCAGTGGGTTATTTTCTGAAACGACTAACGCAAATGATGTTACAACATTTTTAAAATGTTTGTGTTCTACCGGTCTGTGTTCATAGTCCCATTAAGCACGGTAGAATGAACAAGAGTTGAGGCAGTTTTACACATATGATGAATGGTTGTTTGAAATGTTTTGGCCGGCCTTTCTCTAACAGTAATGTCCTTATTTAACAGTCATTAAACTGATATTTTAAGGAATAGTCATGACCTTAATAAAGTGTATGATGAAAAGAAACACATGTTAGAAATGTTACAACTTCTCAACAGAGTTATGACTGAAACTTCAAGTGTTATGATTGGAGATAACAAAGTGTTGTGTCTTTACTACTCATATCATGTCTCTATATATATTATAAGTTGATTTTTTATCGAATTAAATTGGTTTTCATATATACATTCTGTATTCACACATCTTTCTCTCTAGCTTCATTGTATCTCTGAGATTGATTTGTATAGCGAGAATATAATCTTAAGGAAAGTCACATTGTAACACTCTTTGAAGCAGAGTTGGCGAATCATTTTATCTAACAATCTTAAGATTATATTTATCTGCTTTAAAGGAATTATAGTCTGAAAAAAAAAAATTAAGACATATGTGCTGATCAGGTTCTAGATAATGTTTGATGTATTATTAGATATCTTGTACACCAAGTAGTTGTTTTCTTGTAGTATTTGTGTTTTACGTAACTACTGTTAAGGTTTACTAATGCCTAACGTATGTACCTATATATATACTGCATTACACTTGTTAATAATACAGTAAAGATTAGCTGCATCTCTCTTCCTCTTTCGAGAATGATTTAATCAAAAAGGAAAGAAAAAAAAGAGATTGGTATCTCGAAATCTTTCATATGGCTACTTCACGTACATCTACTGATCTTGTCACTACTTCTTCGGTGTCTCTTGTTAACTCACTTCCAAATATCTCTCATCAAATCCCTGTCAAATTGAATTCTTCGAATTACCTCTTGTGGAAAGCTCAATTGGAACCCTTATTAAACAACTATGATTTGGCTAAACATGTCAATGGCTCGTCTCTTCCACCACCTCTTGCAGATGATGGCACTCCGGATCCTTCGTTTGCTTCTTGGTTTAGGCATGATCAGCTTGTTCTTAGCTAGATCATTGGATCGATTTCAGAAAATTTTCTTCCTCAAGTTGTTGGCTCCCAATCCACTTTAGATGCTTGGGAAAAATTGGCTAAGACTTATGCGGCTGGTTCTAAAGCTCAGATTTGCACCCTCAAAAACAGATTTTATACCTTATAAAAAGACCTTTTTGAAACTGTTGCTCAGTACTCTCAACGTGCTAAAGGTATGTTTAATCAATTATCAGCACTAAATAATCTTGTCTCCAAGTATGATCTTATTCATGCAATTGTTGAGGGTCTTCCTCAGGATTTTGAACACTTTTGTCGAGCTCTGGCTAATCGTACTGACACGGTTAGCTTTGATGAGTTGTTTGGTTTACTGCTCAGCAAGGAAGACACTCTTAATCGCCAAAATAATAAGTCTGCTTTGGTTGTTCCTCTCACTACTTAACCTGCTATTGCTTCTCGACCTGTTACGCAAATGGCTGGTTACTCTCCTCGACCTCCATCTTATGGTTCCTCTCGTGATCATAGTGGTCGTGGGGGAGGTTGTGGTGGCAGTCTTCCACCTTTACTGCCCACACCGTAGTTTCCAGTTGCTGCCCAGCCATTGAATGTTTCTGTTAAGTGTTTTAATTGTAGAGGATTTGGTCATGTTGCTCAAAATTGTTCCACACCTCCTGCTAATGGTTTTCAGTCTAATGGTTATCAGCTTAATGGTTATCAACCTCGTCCTTCACTGTGCCCTACCTCTCATTATGTGGCATCAACTTTCTCCTCTCCTCAGCAGTGGCTTTTGGATTCCGGGGCTTCTCATCATGTTACTCTGGATGCTACAAACCTTCAGCATCATTCTGAGTATTATGAATCAGATGGTGTAACTATTGGTAGTGGTAACTCTCTATCTATCTCTCGTATTGGTTCTTCCATTTATAGTTCTAAAAATTTTGGTTTTCGTCTGAATGATATTTTTTGTGTTCCAAAATCTTGTTCAAATTTATTATCCATCTACTCTTTTACTCGTGATAATAATGTCTCTATTGAATTCTTTCCTACTTATTATGTTATTAAGGATATCCACACGAAGCAGCCTAGTCTTTCTGGCCTGAGTAATGATGGTCTTTTATCCTGTGGTGTTTTCTCCGTCCGTCTCCTCAAAGTCAGCGTTGGTGTCTTCTTTATCCAAGTGGCATTCCCGTTTTGGTCATGCAAATCTTTGAGTTGTTAGGCAAGCTTTAAATCAAGCAAAAATTTCCTTTCATAGTGATTGCTTAGAGTCATGTCATGCTTTTCAGTTAAGCAGAAGTCATAAACTTCCTTTTGTATCATTCGATTAAGAAGCATCTAGTCCGTTAGAGTTATTTTTGGGGTCCTGCCCCAGTTGCGTCTGTTGATGGATTTCGTTATTATATTATTTTTTATGACCATTTTAGCAAATATTGTTGGATCTTTTTCTTGAAGTATAAATCTGAAGTATTAAATGTTTTTATTAAGTTTCATCATCTTGTTGAAAATTTTTTTAACTGCTTTATTAAACAATTTCAAGCAGATTGGGGTGGGGAATTTCAAGCTTTACAGTCTTATCTTTTGCAAAATGGTATTACTCAAAGAAGTTCATGTCCAAAAACCCCTGAACAAAATGGTTATGCTGAAAGAAAACATCGACATATAGTTGAAATCGGATTGTCTATGTTGTATTATTCTTTCGTACCTTTTACGTACTGGACTTATGCTTTTGATTGTGCGATGTACACCATAAATCGTTTACCTACTCCATTATTGCAAAATTCTAATCCTTTTCACGTTTTATTTAATCGTACTCCTGAATATCATAATCTTCCTACCTTTGGTTGTTTATGTTATCCATAGTTACGTCCGTATAATAAAAATAAATTTCAACTGCGCTCTGCCAAGTGTGTTTTCCTAGGGTATAGTAAATTGTATAAGGGTTTTCAATGTTTAAATTTGTCTACTCATAAAATAATTATTTCTTGTCATGTCGTATTTTTTGAGAATGAATTTCCCTTTTCTTCTCTTGATCATTCGATTGCTTCTTCACCTTTTAGTGTTAGTTCGGGCCCGTCCACTATTTTAATTCCCACTCATGTTACAATTCCTATTTCAAATCCTTCACATTATGTTCCTTCTAATTCCCCTCCAGTCACAGTTTCAAACACCATGTCTTCATCAGTTTTGTCCATTCCTCCAATGTCTTCCCCTTCGCCAGATTCTCCTACTCAAACAGTGCCTGTAACGTACCATTGTCTTCTCCTTCTCAAATAGTTCCTAGTTCCTCTTCATCCCCAGGTCTCTCCTTAGTGGTTGATCTTACTAAATATCCTACTGTTTCTTCTACTAAAAGCCACCTAATGGTTACTCGATCTCAAACAAATAGTTTGAAACCCCGTGCTCTCTTTACTACTGTTCCTGCCATTAAACCAGTCACATTTCGAGAGGCTTCTAAGTATATAGAATGGTGCATAGCTATGCATGAAGAGTATGATGCTTTAATTCGAAATAACACATGGCGATTAGTTCCTAAACATTCCTCTATGAATGTAATTGGCTGTAAATGGGTGTATAGGATAAAGCGACATAAAGATGGGAGTCTTGATCGGTACAAAGCTCAGATTGTAGCCAAAGGGTTTAATCAACAACCTGGTATTGACTATAACGATACATTTAGTCCTTTGGTTAAGGTAGCTACGATTCGTCTTCTTTTAGTTTTGGCAGTTACTTATGGATAGCAAGTTAGGAAACTCGATATTTCTAATGCATTTCTGCATGTTTCCCTGAATAAGGAGGTTTATATGGCTCAACCGGTTGGATTTAAAGATCCTAATTATCCTGATTATGTTTGTAAACTTCAAAAATCTATTTATGGTTTAAAATAGGCACCTCGGCAATGGTTTCAATGTCTTACTTCAGGTCTTCGTCAGCTTAGTTTTTCACATAGCAAGACTGATAACTCTTTATATTATTTTAATTCTAACAGTGTTCATTTATTCTGTCTTATATATGTTGATGATATCTTGGTCATTGGCAATGATTCTTCTGCCATTTCTTGTTTAATTCGGCAACTTCAGGATAAGTTTGCTATCAAAGATCTTGGTCGGTTAAATTATTTTATTGGTGTTGAAGCTACGTGGTCTTCTTCTAGTATTCATCTTTGTTCGAGTAAATACGTTAAAGAGCTGCTGCTTAAAGCTAATATGGATTCGGCTAAACCACTTTGTACTTCTGCATGCCCTAAGGTATCTCTTCGTCTTCAAGGTGAACTGTTTTCTGATCCTATTTTATTTAGAGAAATTGTTGGTAGTCTACAATATGCTTGTATTAGATCTTCGTTTTTCTGTTAATAAGGTTTCACAATTTATGCATGCTCCAACGGTTGAGCATTGGGCAGCTGTTAAACGCATTCTTCGGTATCTTAGGGCTACTCTTACTCATGGTTTGTCAATTCGTAAGTCGGTGAATTCTTCTCTTCATGCCTATAGTGATGCTGATTGGGGTGGAGATGTTAATGATCGTCATTCTACTACTGGATATGCTATTTATTTCGGTTGTAATTTAATTGTTTGGGGTTCAAAGAAGCAATGAACTGTCTCTACACTGAAGTTGAATATATGGCCTTGGCTCATATTGTTAAAGAACTTAATTGGTTCAGTTCATTTCTACGTGAGCTTGGTATTCAACATTCCACTCCTACTCTATGGTGTGACAATTTAAGTGCGATATTTTTGACTAATACTCCCATTTTTCATTCTCGTTCTAAACATTTTGTGATTGATTTTCACTTTGTTCGTGAAAAAGTTGCTTCCTCTACACTTGCTGTTCGGTACTCTCCACTACTGATATTGCTTCACCAAACCGTTGTTGCCTTCACGTTTTCAATGCTTACGAGACAAATTGTTTGTTCTTGGTAGACCTGCACAACTTGCGGGAGGGTGATAAGGTTCTAGATAATATTTGATGTATTATTAGATATCTTGTACACCAAGTAGTTGTTATCTTGTAGTATTTGTGTTTTACGTAACTACTGTTAGGGTTTGCTAATGCCTAACGTATGTACCTGTATATATGCTGCATTACTCTTGTTAATAATACAGTTAAGATTAGCTTCATCTCTCTTCCTCTTTCACTACGCTTATATGTGCGTGGTGGTGTGGCCTGTGTGCACGTTAAAATTCGAAATGAATTTTGCAGAACTATGAAGCAAGTTCAGAATTGGATGTGATATGTTTCCATGGAAAACAAGTTGATTAGTCCCTGTTTTCATTCAAATGAAACAATTAAAGTATACATGCAGTGTACATGCATTGTGGATGCATACGTGATTCAGTGTGTGCATAAGGGACGCAAGGATCTGAAGTTGAATATCATAAATTAAAGCAAAAAAAAAAAGGCTTGGATAAATACGTGAATTAATGCATATAAATGTATGAAACATGCAAACATGGTTTAATGCATACAATTATACGTAATGGTCATGCAAATGAGAAAGGAAAGCCATGCATTTTTTGTACGTGCATGAAGGGACGTGAAATTGGTCTATGACCTGTGTTAATACTGTTGGATTTTGTGCGTCGATTTAATTTCAAAAATTAACAATAAATAGATAGCGGAAAACCAAACCCAACTAGGATCCATGGTTTTCATATAAATCGAAAAAGAGTTTCGTAAATTATCTTAATTAACAGAGATAATTTGGTTGTTTTGATTGCTTTGATTAGGTACTAGCTTCCAAAGAAGAAAACCTCTATAAGTATCCACACGAATTTGAATGGAAGTGTCGAAGAGCTCTTTAGTTTTTTTTTTCAAAAACAAAATCTTTAGAAAACCTTTTTTTTATAATTTATTTATCTCTAATAGTATTCAACCGTTGTTTTAGGTTTTCACAAAACCTTAAACTATTAGTATATGATTATTGTTTTGGTTTTCGCAAAAGTTTATGTTCTTCTGAAGAACCCTCAACAACCGTCCAAAACCTTTTGATAAATGACTCTCGTTTTGGTTTTCACAAAACCATAAACTTTTTCCAAAAGCACTTAAAACCCTTTTGGTATATAACTCTTATATATACACAAGTCGGCTAGGGTTTTTAGGTTTGTTAGGTTTTTTTTTAATTAAATTCATATTTAATATTATTTAAAACTCTTTTGAATAACATTAAACTCTAATTCTTGCCCAACAAGAAAAACATTTAATAAAAACCTAACTTATACTTAACAACTAATTAATTACATTGAAAGTTACAAATTTGTATTTATCTTAAAATATAATTTGAATTTAATTAATTAACTAGTTGAATAATTAATGCTTGAAATTTGGATAAGAAAAGAAGGATGAGTTTAGCTCTTAATGGATCTACAAGATGAGAGTTCATCAAAGTTCATTCTAAGCATTCATGAATAGATAGGGCATACGGCTCATAATAAGTGCCACGATTCATGTTAGAAAGATGTGTTTATTATATGTGTGATTATTCTACGAATTATTAGTATGAATAATTGGCTCAAAGTTTTACTACCATATTTTTCAAATAATTTTGTATTGAATTCTCACTATGTGTTGGTTCAAGTCGGAATGACACCAATATTTATTCATATAATGTCAGAATTGTTTCATACTGAGTAGTATGAGTTTATTTTAAAAATGGCGGGGATTGTTAGAATATTTTTAAAATGTTTGTGTTCTATCGGTCTGTGTTCATAGTCCCATTAAGCACGGTAGAATGAACAAGAGTTGAGGCAGTTTTACACATGTGATGAATGGTTGTTTGAAAGGTTTTGGCCGGCCTTTCTCTAACACTAATGTCCTTATTTAACAGTCATTAAACTGACTTTTTAAGGAATAATCATGACCTTAATAAAGGGTATGATGAGAAGAAACACATGTTAGAAATGTTACAACTTCTCAAAAGAGTTATGACTGAAACTTCAAGTGTTATGACTGGAAACAACAAAGTGTTGTGTCTTTACTACTCATATTATGTCTCTATATTTATTATAAGTTGGTTTTTTATCAGAATTAACTTGGTTTTCACACTACCAAAAATACGGCATTTTGCGACGGATTTTTTGCGACGGAAAAAATCCGTCGCAAAAAATTGAAATCTGCGACGGAATTTGCGACAGACACAAAATCCGTCG
>CANXYA010398933.1:0-13913 GCA_948193465.1 Acalypha hispida
ATTTTAATCATCTAGAATATTCTTTTATTACCTTTTCTATTCCTACTCAAACTAGGAGATTCTATGTCGATAAACTTCCTTTATTTTTACTCTTCTTTGATAGTTATCATATAGGATTAGGATTTTCACTCTTATTATCACTATATAAATTCTTTTTCAGCTTCTAATTTTCCACCAAAACCCTAGAACAAATTTCTGTCTTTTCCTCTCTAATTTTCCAGCTTTATTTACATTGTTTTCTCAAAAAACCCATGTCATCAATTAGCTGGAATTTCGATGATTATGATATAGATTACCCATCTCCGCTGAATTTACCTTCAACTCCCTCGAATGATTCACCAAGATTGATTCATTCCAATGATCCTCAAGAAAATCATGTCATCAATTGCCTGGAATTTCGAGGATGCACCTGAAAATTCGACTTTCTCTTAGACTTCATCTGAATATTCTCACCATTCGTGTGAGGCGAAATCTACACCAAAGTGTTCGTGTTGCGCTATGGGCTGAGATGGAAGAATTGAAACTTGTTCGTGTTGCGACTTCCATGCCGACTTCAGAGATGTGCTTGCTTTATGATCAACCTTTCGGTTTACCTTTGGATCAACCTATGTTCATAGCTTCTCTGTTGTCATCACACCCTAATTCACTGATATGAACTTCCAACATCAAAACTATTTATCCTTCATCACTTTTCCCTTCACTATCACGACTTTCACAGTCTCGTTCTCATTCACTATCTTATTCACCACCTCACATGAGAACGAATTGTCGTTGGGGATTTGGAGCTTTCATTGATAATCAAACTTTACCTATGATTGGAATTCCAAAACAACTTTTCAGCTTTTCACACGTGGTGCCGTGCTTTTTCTAACAAATGGATCTCCTTCCCTCACTCTTGATCGTATTTGTGAGGGGGAGGCTGCTTTTGTAGCTCACCTTTCTCGCACTAACCTTAGTCAATATGAGAAGGAATCTCCATGTGTTTATGCTAATTTGAGACTTCATGATCTTTATCATGAGTTTGGAGGCCCTCGTGTCACACATCATGACTTCAACTATGAAAGTTTTAAGAATCCTCTCATTCTCAATTATATTGCAAGTCAAAGTGGTAGCGTAGAGTGTCACAACCCATTTCTGATCCTGTTCACATAACTTATGATCCTGTTCACATAACTTATGGCTACTTCTTAGCCCATGATGTATGAAACATAGGCTAAAGAATTTGATCAGTGAATCTAGGTGGCAAAGTGGAGTTAAAAAAAAAAAAAAACAAGACAATTAGTGACGATATTACGTGGAAGGAATTTGCTTGTTTTGTCTACTCATTAATTTCCAACTCCAAGCTTACTGCTGCAGTAGTTATATTGAGGTGGTTGGTTGGAGATTCTGATTTAGATTTTCCTTGAGATAGTCCTAAAGCTTGAAATGAATAGAG
Source organism: Acalypha hispida (assembly GCA_948193465.1). NCBI lineage: Eukaryota > Viridiplantae > Streptophyta > Magnoliopsida > Malpighiales > Euphorbiaceae > Acalypha > Acalypha hispida. Next base: position 1,436 of record CANXYA010398933.1, read on the forward strand.
GGACTTGTATTCCTCTCGTAATTGAGCGTATTTAATGTTTCTGATAAGGGCCACATACCTATACCAATTAGCATTCGGCTGTAAAGACGTTAGGAGCTTCTGTTTTTAGATCTACCACTCTACTATAGAAAAGAGATGATTTAGAACTAGAATGTATACCACTCATTACTAGTATATATTGTGGCTTCTTGTGTGAAAGAAAGTTGTGATTCTCATCCGTACCTTCAAGCCTTCAAGAGACAGAGTCCAATTGATACCTTCCCTGCTTTACCTTTTCAGATTAAAAGGCTTTATTTTGTGGAGAGTGAGAGGGTTAAATGGTTATGGGTAACTAACAAAGCAGCAGTTGTAGTTATTTTCTCAATGTCAATTGTGAAATTGACTTAAAATTGCTTCCTTTTTTTTTTCTCCTCTTTTTGGGGTTCTGTTATGAAAAGTTTACTGAGCTATACCATGTGGTGCAGGAGCAGGACCAATAAACCTGAGTTAGGGAGCCATTTTCAATCACTCGATGGTCAAGAGGGGCAATTTCCTTGTGCATGTTTGTGCTCTAAGCACAGAGTTGCATATGTGGTGCTTTTTTCAGCCGATTGCAACATCACGAATTGCCAGAGAATCCGACATGACCAAGTTACTTTGATCTTCAATTTCTAAGAGGAGGTATCATTTTGAAGAATAGCCATTATTGGTCCTGAACAATAAAATCATTGAGCTGCCTGCTTGCACCAGAGACCCGCACTGTACACGAGCAAATTACCAAGTTCTGCTGAACCTTATGGTAAAATCAAGTATTTTTCCTTTCATCCGAGCAATTTTGCAAGTGTTCTCTTGGCATTGTAGACTCATTTCTTCTGACATTCTTAGAGTTCATCTTAATGCAGTTCCATATTGACATACATAAAAGTAAGCATCTTATCTTTAATAGGATACAGACTTTCTGTATTAAATTTGCCTAGTTTGAATCTAATGAAATGGAACACCAAATGAAGTAGCATAAAAATTGAAACCTTCTCTACGTACGTAATCAGCTCATTGTCATTTGCGTTATAATTTGAAAGATTTATGACAACATAATAAGTTTCAAGTGTGTTCTAGAAATGCTTGTTCAAATCCGAAGATGAACGGATAAGTGCACAGCTTTTTAAAGGAAGAGGCACGGAAAGCTATGAATTTTAGATGCCTGTTATGAAATTTGAGATTTGATAATTATTGATTTTTGTTTGCAATTGTATACTTTCTAATCTCTATTTGCTATTAACCTTCGCATTTATCGATCTTAACCAGATCGATCAGTCTTGATCTGATCCATATGTAACAATATGGTCTTGACCAGTTCTGAACCTGTTCTATTTTTGGTTATTATCGATTTAAAATTCAAATTGATCTATGGTTCTCTTCTACTCAGCACTAGGTGATGGTATTAATCACTTTCATGAGCTGATTTTGATTCATAATCTATGAGTTATTATGAATGCTTTTAGGTCGAGCAATCTTTAGCAATTTCTTAATTAGTTTCCAGAGCAACAGCCGCAATCAAGAGCTTGTTGATTCACCTTCAATACCACTTATGTTGTCATATTAAAGCTTCTATGTAGATGTGGATGCCATGGTGAATATGTTTTATCTTCCTATATCATACCTAGCAATTTACGACTAGAGGGCCGAATCGGTCTTCATCTTTATATCAAACTATACAAATTGTGCTAAGGAAAATGATCTGATATAATTGTAAAACTTAAAAACTTTTAGAGAAGAGTGCCAGGAAAATTAACAGCTTTATTTTAAAAGAAAATTAATAGACTTTCTTATTGAATAAGCTTGTTTTCCTAATCAAAAACTGCAAACTGTGAGGATCAGTTAAGTAATGGGTATTTGATTTTAAGAAACATTTCTTTAACTTGTAATTTTTGGGACTTGGATGATTATTTTTGAAGTCATATATATGTGGACGTTAGTTAGCAATTCTATTTTCTATGCTTTAAAATTATACAAAAGTCAAGAGGTGATTCTCTTTTCATTTCATCTTTTATCATGAGGAAAAAAAGGTAATTATATATTCTCCAAATTACGCTTCGAAAATCAGGGTGGATCAACAAACTAAGAAAATAATATGATCGGCACAATATGCTAATAAAAATTATAGAATAATTAATTGCACTTAACTAACGAAGAATTAAATGGAATATTTTTTGTGTGACAGTACAATATTTCTGTAATAGCATAGATGTGTAACCAAGAATTTTAATTTTTCAAAGGCGTTCTTAAAAAATATGCGGTTTTTAAAAATTGCGCCTTTATCATCTCCAAATTGGATCCATTCGGGCCAAAAAAAAAATGCAGTTTTTAAAACCTATTAAAACTTTTGAAATCAAACAATTTAGTCCGAGAAAAAAATCTAAAATGTCAAGTCATGCCAACATTTCATAGTCAAATTGCTAACTAATTTATTTAATTTTAAACAGATTTTTGAATATCAATTATAAATAGATTTAAAATAGCGCACATTTTTAGAAAATATATGCTTGCAAAGGAGCGGCGCTAATTTAGTTGACATTCACGGATTATGAAATGGAAAATAAAGTCTATGCAATTTTTTTTTTCTAAGCAAGCCACCTTCTAACGATAATCTAATTTGAGACATTTTTAAATATAAAACACCTCAAATTGGACTATATTTTTTAAACGAAAATGTTTTTTGAATAACTAATATAGTATCATGCGCATATCTTTGTGAATGGTAGAAATCTTGTAGACAGAGTACAAAGTGTATAGGAATGCTTGATGAAACAGTTAACTTATAACATACCTTGATTTCTGAGGCAGGATTCATCAGTTGATTCTGTTCCTCTTTCAGCTTGTTGTAGCGTTCAATCACTGAGTTCATACTGTGATATGCACGTTTATAATAACGTCAAAACACAACACATAGAAGAAAATTATGTAAAGGATGATGTTTTGATCATCAAACAACAAAAGTTTATCCTCCTAACTCTAAGAATTTTGTTAAAGAATTTAAAAATAATCTTCCTATTCTTGTGACGCCCTCACCGGTATAGTTAATTATTATAAATGATATTGGTATTTGAAATTGGAATTATAATTATTAAAAAAAGATTAAAATGTAAAGGAGAAAAGTTTGGTAATTAGAATTTGGACTTAATTTGAAAGGTTTAAAGTTTTGGGCTGATTTTAGGAATCATGTTAAGTTGAGGGAGCAAAAGGTAATTTTTCTATTAAAAGAGCAAAACGCACCGTTTCACCCCCTCCCATTATCAGCCAATTCGATCCCAATCCATTTTCATTCTCCATTCCCTTTTCATATCTTCATTTCCTTTCTTTCTTCTCATTTCCTTTCGATTCTTTTCTTCTTAAAATCAAAATAAAAAACAAGAGAGAGTGAGTGAGTGATTGAGGTTGGAAAAGCAAGGAGTTTGGTGTGAATATTTTTGGACGGGAATTGTGTTCGACTGTTTAGCTTGGGAATTGTTTTTGGAATTTTTGTTCATACAATCAAGCTGGGTTTTGAGGTAAGAATTTTAATTCTTACTTACAAATCTTATATGAGAATCAATGTTTAACTTATGGGTTAGGTTAGGTTAGGTTCTGTTTTGAATTTTGGATATATATATTTGGTTGAGTTATTGTTGATTTTGCTATGCTAAATGTTATTGATGTTTTGTCTACTTTGGTATATAATATTGTTGGTGATAGTTTGTTATTCGAATAGGGGAATGCTTGATTAGGATAATTTCGGTTGGTTAAGAGATGCCCTGTTTTGCCGGTTAATGGTTAATTTGTTTTTGGGTTGAGTCGCTTGAATTGGTTTTTGCTGGTGATGTGTAATGTTTGATTCTGATGATGTACGTGAGGATTTGATGTAAATGTGGTATATTTTTGGCTGAGAAATGTGATGGTAATGCTGTGTTTCGTTTACTTGCAGTATTGTGTAATACTGTTGGCCATAATGTTACTTTCGGGTTATTAACTTTAATGCTTTATTGATGAAGTTACTGTTGTGTTTTTATGTATTGTACTACTTAAAACTGTTGGCCTCACTGCTGTTGTTTGAGCAGTCAGTTCTGTGATGATTGTTGAGGTTTTGTTGCGTTTGGTTTGGTTGATTATAAACAGTGAAAGTTACTGTTTTAAGGACTGTTAATGTGCTAGTTATACAGGCAATAGTTTGTGTGTGATGTGTGGTTAAATGCAATGTTGTTAAAAAAGCGAGTTAACTCTTACGTTGTCACGAGTTTACGAGTTTTTCTTGGGTCACCGATTTTATGTTAAAATCTTACGATTTTACGAGTTTTACAAATTATATTTTTTGCATTTTTATTTTAAAAAATTATTTAAAATTATAATATTTATAATAAAAAATTATAAATAATTTAACCATATTCTAAAAAATATCCGAAATATAATTACAATATTCTTAAAAAATTTTCTCATCTATTTTACATATTTTTTAATTATTTATTATTTCAAATATTATTAAAAATAATTTTTAAAATCTTACGATTTTATGATTCGTTTTTACGATGCGATTTCATACCCACCCTACTGATTTTAGAGTGGAAAAGCGAGTTTGACAACCCGCTGGTAATTGGTTGATAAAAATGCTGCCAAGGTAGAGTTAACCGTAAGTTATATTGTGTGCATAATCTGTGGCTCCGTGGCAATGTATGCCGATTGCCTTAGTATGTGGATTCTTTTTAGTTTGTTATGGTGTGGTTTAGAATGATTAATATGGAATGATGATTGGGAATGTGAATATGCATTTTTGAATATGAATCGTGTATGAAATGGTAGTGAATTGGAAATGTGATTATGTAAAGAATGTTGTGAAATGAGAATGTGATAGTGTAATAAAAAGAGTATAAAAGTGATCGAATGAAAAATGTAAGGCTTGATAAGTTGAGCATGGTTGATATGAATTATTTAATTATGAAAGTACAAATGTAATGAATGACTCGATGAGTCGAATATCGATTAAATAATAAATGTGCGTGTGTATGTGAATTTGTATAAAAATGAAACTGTTTTTCCGATAAATTTTAATACATGAGTTATGATATGAAAAGGATGCCTTGGACAAAAGTCCGTTGGCCGATGTAGTTTCAATACGTATGATATGTGAAAAAGATGCCTTTGACAGAGGTCCGTTGACCGATATATGAAAAACGAAATTTCGTGAAATTGAATATCTGATTATTTTTGAGTACTCAGTATTGAAACAACAGTCCTGAGATAGATTTGTCTACCGGAGTGCGAGAACCACTCTAGAATTTCGTGCACAAATAAGATTGAGTATTATATTTATCGGGAAACATAAAATATAAATAATACGATTGATATATTTGAAATGTGTGCGATATATGTGTTATATATATTATGAATTTGTTTCACGTGTTTTATTATGCGTTTAAAATATGTTTAATCTGTTATACATGTTAATACGTGTTTGAATTACGTGAAATGTATGATATGGAGTGGTGTGCTATTCCATGTGTTTCTTATTTAGTAAGTTAGCTGTTTTATTTATTAAATATCCCGAGTTTGTATTGTTTTTCATATTAATCTGTAGTTCGAGTTGATTTTCTTACTGAGTTGGAAGCTCACCCCTTTTCACCTTCCCCAGGAAAAAAGAAGGTGAAGGATAAACTTCAGTAGAGTCAGGAGCTGCGTGTGCATCATTAGACAGTAGAAGGGGCCTCGCTAATGCTGCATGCATGTGCTTGAAGATTCTGTTCTGCTGTGTGTAGATGCTGCGTTATATAAATAATATTTTATTAAGTTGTGTGTAAACTGGAATTTTTAGTTATACAGTAAACAGTTTTTATTGTATGGATTTTACGATATTAAAGATTATCGGATGTATGTAAAGACTTTTTCTTCTCTCTATATATAAAAGTTTGAGTTTAATATTTCCGATTTTATTTATTATTTTTAGTTTATTTTCAAATTAATCGCCTGTATATTCAATATATTGCATTTATTTATCGATATATTTCGTAATAATGTTGTATGAAAGTGCGTGTCACAATTCTTATGTCAAAATATCGGAGAATTCACCTCTAAATCGGTGTTTAATAGAAACAAAGAATTCATACGGCCGATCTCAAATAAACTTGAGATTAATGCTTGAGTTGAGGTGATCATATCCATTCCTATGTCAAGATTATTCGATAAACACCAAAAATATTCGGAAATGGAAGCAATGTAAATCAAACTATCAAAGTGAAAAAAGATATGGTCACCAAATAATGGCAAGACCAAATTATAAGGCAAAATGATCAAAATGAACCTATACTATATATCGTATATAAAACACCTCTCCGTAGTTGTAAAATTCCCATTAGTTTATATATATTGGTTCTATAGGCGAAGCTACTAGTATAACCTCACTTTAGAGCAATGGCGTAACCAAACCGGTGCGAGCCCGTGGTGCCGTCAATAGAGTTCCGGAATTTAGTTAAAATAGGTATATGAAATTGTTAATTAGTTAATAAATAGTTTTAAATTGCTCTAATAAATAATGATTTATTTTTTTTATGAATTAGAATTATGTAGATTTTAGGTTGAATATCCATGTAAACATTAAATAAAAAAATAATATGCTATTTGAGACGTAAAAAAAAATAAAAAAATTTTATTGTTAAATTTCGATATAGTAGAACTATAATTCTGATTCCGTCAATGATTAAGAGAGAGTCTCAAGTTTGACTTAGAAATTAATCTGGACAAATATTAAATGAGAGGCTTACATTATTTTGAATTTAATACCTTTTAAAAAAAATGTATAAATATGGTAAATATATACTACAAATAATATATGGAAAAAAAAAATGATTGTAATTATCAATGCATATATAGCCCCCTTGTCTTCTATGTGAAGAATTAAGTTACTATGCCTTCTCAGTTAGAAACTTAGAAGAAAACAATGCAAGAGAGAGCTATTTTGTAACAATAAATGTATAATTTTACCTATACTAAAAAAATACAACCTCAGTCCTAAATTAATTAATAGTTTAATATAGTGTTTTTTAATTAAAAACACTTTAAAGCTGACAATTAATTTGGGATGTAGGCAGGAGATAACATGTGTCGTGCTAATTCAAACCAAAATTTTAAGGTAGAACTGATTAGTCTAGATGCACAAATGGTAGTTGACATGACAAATTAAATTTGGGGCTTTAATTCTAGCGAATGAAATGGGAAATTCAAAAAATAATTTATTCAAACCAATAAGTTTTTTTTTATATAAGTAAACATTATATTAAAAGAAAAAAATTGGAGAAAATAGAAGTATATTGTTTTCGCACACTTAAAATTAGGCAATAAAATTAAAAATAAAAAAATTATAAAGGTACTGTACGTCGCAAGGCTAAGTGTTTTTGCTACTAAAGACAACAACATGAACAATAAAGAACATTTACAAGAAATTAAACAAAAATACCTGCTATCTCTCTAAATAAATAGTTTTTATTATGGAAAAGACACTAACATATAAAAGAAAGGAGTCAAAAATAATTTTATGAACAACTCAATCAGCATTAAGATAAACATTAACATGCTGATTTCTGTTCTTCCAAATTGCCCACGTAATATTTAGCCATAGCGATGCATAACAATGAGACTTGAACTAAGAAATCATATAAAAAAAATGATAAGGAATGAGGCATTACCCATAAAAAAATACCAAATTTCCAGAAAGAAGCCCACATATATGTTCTAAATTAAAAGTTTGAATAGATTTAAAATAGTCCGTAATTTTGAAGATATATAATTTTTTTTTTGTAAATGCATTTTCTGTTGTTTTAATTAGTGATCTTGGTACTAATCAAAATCACTAATGAGGCTTTAATTGGCATGCAATACTTTAAAATGATTTAAGAACAATTTATGCCAGATATAATGTATTAATGTGATACGGTATTAGTAATTAATCATGGTATATGTGGTTATATGAAGAAAAGTTTGTTAACTCAATATAATTTTGGTACCTTTGAAAGGAAAGAGTAAGACTATAGCTTGTAACAAGTTTTTAAGTCAATTATCTAGGGTTAGGGGAGCAAAAGCGGAACCAAACTGGCAAATTGAACCAAAACCGAACTAAATTTTTTTTAATTTGCTTGGTTTTTATGGTTCTACAGGTTTGGTTCAATTTCGCAGATAGAAAAACAGGAGTTTTTTTTGGTTCAGTTTGGTTTTCAATTTTAGAAAGCCAAACCGAACTAAAAACCGATTTTTGTTTATATCTAAATATAAATATACAAGTATTTAATATTTATAAGTTATTCTTGTTATTTAGTTGAAATATTGTATATTTAGTATTCAAATTTATTTTAAAATTAGTTTAATAATTTAATTAAAATTTATTGATTTAATTAAGAATTCATTTTAACCGAACCGAAAGAAAAAAATCAAAGTAAACCGAACCTTCAGCCTTATAAGTTAAACGGTTTGGTTTGATTCCATCTCTAAAAAGTTTGAGCTGGTTTGATTTTAGTGATTTTGACAAACCAAACTATGCACACCACTAGGTTTCCCCTTTTGCATAGAATAATCGCCCATTTTTATGGTTTGTTCAATGTATATATAAGAAAACATTAAGACATATTTCCCCATTAAAATTAATGAAATAGTTTTAAAAGAAAAAAAGAAGAATTAACATTAATTAAGTTTCCATTTTCTATTATTTTCCAAACTATTCAGTTGCTTAAATTAGCTATAACTTCAGTTTTTGGTTTCCCTTGATTCAGCTTATCGTTATAATCCAAACCCAGAAACTTCAAATCTAGAGAATTCATCCCAACAGAAAATTTCTGAGAAGTGTACGAAACTTAAGCTTGTTGTAATGTTTTTGTGACATTAAGAGTACATATTTAAGGTAGTTAAAGATAATTTGTCTTGGTAGTTAATAATATTAGGGGTGAATTTATACTAAAATTCCTAGCTAGCTAGAGCAAACTTTAAAAGAGTGAATTTAGATATATAAATTGGTGAAGAAACTTATATATATGAAAATATGCATGGTTGAAATATTAATCTAGGGCATTAGTTTTCACTCCCATTTTTTATAGCTCTTGATCATGCTAGGTAAATTAAAATTAAATTGTAAAAGTTTAAAAATAAATTGGGAAAATTGATGTACTAAAATAAGTGGTATGATCCAAAGCATTTTTAAAACATCATCTGTCCCAATCCCAAAAATATAGTCCACATGAACCAGAGTTGTTTTTTTTTTAAAAAAAAAAAACTCGAAAACACCTTTCATTGGCTTTTTTTTGGAAGTAAAATATATTATAAACGGGATGAAGCTTCTATATAATATACAAGTGAAACTTTCAATTTAAAGATCATTTTCCAGATTCGAAACAAGATGCAGACACATATTTTGATAGACAATTAGCATTTTGTACATAATTTCATGCGGTGAGAATCTTTAATTACTGATAATGAAGCTAGGATTGCAACTTTTCACAATTTAAGGGGAGCCAGATGTTATATAAACCATAAAAATCTCTAATCAGCATATAATGTAAAAATCCAAAATTAAAGTAGTCATAGTCACCCTCGGTCTCCTAACTCCATAATTCATGCTAAACTTGTAAACGAATCAGAATCTAGCTAGAGCTAGGTGCACTTAAATTATCAGAAACTGTGATTACATGTAATGTACGACTTTTCCAGCTACTGATTATGAGATGATTACAATTGAATTAGGATATATAAGATACACCGATAGAAAGTGAATTAGATTAACATCATAACATAGATTATATGAAAAATACTTCCTCTGTCCCAAATTAATAGTCAGTTTGAGGTGTTTTTTTAGTTCAAAATTACCCCAAACTGAATATTAATTTGGCACGGAGGTAGTATAAGATACGGAGAATTCAGATGCAGTGAAAACTTAATTGTATTTTCATTTTGCGAATTGAAGATCTACCTTGGATAAGAAAATGTTGCTTATTAATTTTTACATATTTGAGTTTAGTACAAAGATTTAAAATTGACCGGAATTAGATTAGGGTTGTGACTATTACTGTACGTACCAAGTCTTTTTCTCATGTAAAACATTGCACATGAAAAAAAATTCTACAAACTTATACTACAAAGAAGAACTAATAAATAGTCTTATAGGTCTAAGATTGCTGTAATATTAAAACCCCTAATTAATTTTACTACAAGTTCAATTGCATTTTACCCTTTTGATGTGCACTGTTTAGGAGTTATAATTAGGGATTTTTCACTCTACACATTCCGTATCTCAAATCTAAATGGGTTTGAACTACTCCGAATTTGAGTTGGATAGAGTATAGTAAAGTTTTCGCTATCAAGTATTCAACATTGGCGTTTTTAGAAACCAAACTCAAGAACTTTGATTGAGCTGTAAGAGATCCAGACCATCTCATCTAGCGGTTAGTAGTGTAAACAATGATTTTTTGTGTGTTCTAGTGGATTTATAACAAATAGTCTACGAGTATGGAAATTTCTTGTGGTTCTGCATGTTCCGTGAAGGGTTTAGGCTTTCATCTGTTCACGGACAACTATAGTAAGCTAGAACTAATAATCATAAACATCAGAAAAGCGGAAAAAAGACTCATCAGAGCAGCTTATGAACTTTTTGTAATACAATTATATTTCATACAAAGGGTTTTAGAACTTTTAGATATTGTCTCTTAATTACTTCATATTGTTTTAGAATCTGAAAAAGATATAGAAGATATATTAACCGGATACTTATAGTTTCCTAGCTAGTTTAGCTTAGGAAGAAAGAAATCTAAATACTTATAAATCCATTGATGGTTGTTTCTTAATCAATGATTGACATCAGTCTTTTATCAATTCAGACCAACTATAAAGATAATTTTTTTGAGCCTCCAACTTAATTTAGTTTATACTCCCGTCCCAGAAAGATATAGTACGATTTAACGTATTTTTAAACTAAAAATCTCTACAGATTGGATTATCGTCTTGGGTCGGATGGAGTACTATAGTCATGCTAACGCAATGTATTTCTGATCAAATGATCAGCTCGTAGCAACTTCCTGTCACTTGGTTATTGTCATCTGAATGTACACAAACCCTAACAAAAATAAGTTTACTAATTATGGATATAGGAAAAGTTTGGATTAAATTTTACTTTTGGTTCTTTCATGTTACTGCTTTTAATTTTTTGAACTAAATTGAACTTTTACCTAATCACTCCTAAAATAAGATGTAGTAAAAAGAAAAGGCAGGATAAATCTAATTAAATTAACATCCAAAACAGTCATCCTAACTTATGAAGCTGTTCCAAAAAATCTATTTAAACACATTAATCCATGCATGCACATTTGCATGCCAACGCAGATAGATCAACTTAAATTTCTTTAAATAACTACCTACAGAACGCTACAGAACGCGCCCTAATAAATTTTATCTAGCGATGAAAATTATCATAATAGAGTACAACGAGTCTCGAGTTTGAATCTTCTTGTTCTATTTATACTCTTAATCTTGCAATTTAATTTTAGTCAATTAAGTACAGTAAACAGAGTCTGATCGAAAAGTATATTTAAAAAAAATAAATTAAATTAGACTAATTATAAAATGTTTTTTCTTAGAAAAGAAAGCTTCAACATGAGCTGAATTACTAAAATGGAAAAACTCTTGATAATCCAATTTCATTCTATAATATCTACATGAAATTTATATTTATGTATAAGCAAAAGAATGCTATCCCATATATATATGAAGAGACAAGCCATTTAAAGTTCACAATCAGTTCAATTGATTATTAATAAAAAAACTCTTAAAAATTATTACAAATCTGCTTGATACCTTATTAATATCTCCTAGCTCACAAGGTCTGTACCCTCAAATTACATTTTTCTTGAATAACATTATTTACAAATTACAACTTGATTTATTAAATAATCTTTCCCATAACCTTAACATCTTATAAAATCTTACTCTACATTAATCAACATTAGCAAGAATGATTAACTTAAAATGATAATTTCCCTCTTCATACGATGAGTAATAAAATGTTTTTATATGTATTTTTATAAATTTCAGACAATTTAATCCAAAATCGCACAAAATAGAGAAAAAAAAAATCATATAACCGATCCTACATAACCTTACGATTAAAGTTTGAGTTGTGTTAAGTTATGAATGATCAATCCGAATCTTTATTTTATGTAAATAATAACACAAACCAAAGCATAAACATACCGAAAAACAAAGAAAATCAACGGAAAAAATAAAGAAATAAGTAAAAGATTAAGAAACTTACCTAGAGCTTGCATAATCATAGAGTTTCCCAGTACTTGAAAAAATAATAACACCAACTTCAGCATCACAAAGAATTGATAATTCCTTAGCTTTCTTTAATAATCCATTTCTTCTTTTAGAGAAAGTTACTTGTCTACTTGTTGAATTATCAATTCTTCGGATCACAATTTTTCCTCTTCCCATCTTAATATTT
>CANXYA010401456.1:0-12122 GCA_948193465.1 Acalypha hispida
CCCCCCCCCCCCCCCCCCCTCCCCCCCTCTTATGGACTCTCCATGGTGAATCGAATTGGATGTAAGGTCGTCGATTTGCCCTTATCCTATCTTGGAATTCCTTATCCATTAGACCAATTTGTAAAAATTTATGGTCAGCGATTATTGTCTAAATTAAACAAAGAATTAGCTCATAGCATGGGAAGCTTCTATCAACAAGTGGGAGACAGATCTTAGTCCAATCTGTTTTGAATAGTTTTCCTATTTATTTTATGTCAATATACGCTGCACCTTTATGGGTTTTTTACGAGCTGTATAGAGTCTCACATCTCGATTCTCATGGTTCGGAGACATTGATAAGAGGGGCATTTACAAGGTTGCTTGGGAATCAATTTGCTTACCTAAGAAATTTGGAAGGCTAGGTTGCACTAATCTATCTCTACTAAATAAAGCCCTATTATTGAAATGGTTTCGAAAGTTAATAGATCAGCCTCTAGATAGTATTTAGAAACGTGTATCTCGTATTGGTTCAAGTATGGAGAACTAGCATTCTCACTCCTTACTTGTTAATGCATCGAGGTCACACGTATGAAGAGGGATTATAAGCACATATAGTTCGGATGAGCAAGTTTGGAGTTCATTCATGAACAACTATTCAATAAAGGTTGGCAATGGCAAGAGGACTTTCTATTGGCTAGATATTTGGTCAGAAAATGGGAAATTTGTCGAATGCTTTGTATTACTCTTTAATCTTTCAAGACAACAAACTTCTCGAGTATTGCTAGTTCACTCTGATGGATTCCAATGGCAGTGGGCTCTATATCTTGGAAATGAATCATCGAGCTTTGATTCTTTACAGGTTGTCATGGATTATTCTTTAGCAAATTTTTACGAGCATGATCAACCAGCTTGGATAGGTGCATGGGAGAGGTACAACTCGCATAGCTTTATTAAGCTATGGTATGATTTTCAGTTCCATCCTTGCGACAAATCTCTCAGGTTAGTGTCGTCTTCCATTTCCACTCCTAGAGTGAAGCTATTCGTCTGGTTAATTCTGAAACTGTCTATGCCATGTAATGATTTCTTATGCTCATGAGGGGTTAGCCTCTTTTATGGTAAGTATTGAACCCTTTGCATGTCGAAAGTTGAGGACGTTGATCATGTCATTTTATTATGCCCGGGAGCCTGGAATTCTTCGTATTGGTTTTTCAAGCGTTTGAACTTCATGTGGATTATGCCAAAGGACATCTCCTCATTCTTCACATCATGATTTTGCCTATTCAAACGTAGTTACTATTCATGCTTATGGAACCTACTCGGTATGAATATCGTGTGGTCAATTTGGAAGTATCGTAATAAGAGGGTGTTTAATATTGTTTTCCTAGATGTTGTGTCTTTAATTTATTCTTGTATATTAGATTTAGTTTCTAGTTATAAGCTTGTTAATAAAGTTTTCCCATATTCCGGAAACGATGTATATAGAAGCCTCGATATTGTATTTAGTTTAGTTTCGGATTGATTCTTGTAATATCGCTTGATTGTATCTCTTTTGTATTTGGCTTCTAACTTCTCGGTGTGGCCTTAAGTGTGCAAAAATAAGTTGTTAGTTGCTCTTTTTTTCCACTTCTCGTAGATTTAATAAAATCCTATATTCATCAAAACTTTTTTTTATGAAATTTCACCTTAAATAAAAATGAATAATTGAATTATTGTCCATCAATAAATTTGATTATAAAAAATTGATTAATTAAACAATACTCATTTATTTATTTATAATTTTTAATGGATTTATAATTTGTATATACGTGGTATAAATATTTAAAAAAATATATAAAAAATTGTTTATATTCATTAAGTTTATGGTTCAAATATGACCCTAAACTACTTCAGAGGGGTCCAATTTGACTCTTAACTATTCGTAGATGACCAAATTTCATCCTCAATTTAACACTGTTACAAATCCGTTAAGGGAGGTTCATATTTGTACCACTTTTGAACTTGTGGGTCACATTGTAGTTAAAAAATTCCTGAGAGCCATATCTTGACCCTGACTTATATTTCAGGGTCAAATTTGACCCTTCAGCTTAAAAGAACATATCTAAAAGTAGTGATATTTGTATAAATGTGTTCGACTAATCATTAGAGTGGTTATTTTTCTTATTTTTATAAAGAAGTGATATTGGACTATTAAAATGGGACGAAAGGAGTGTAATTCATTTATACGTAGATTCTACTTATTAGTTATAAATGCATTTTTTTTATTTAGTTTATATAAAAAATAAAGAATTGAAATGAATTTTATAATTTATGTTAGGTTTAAATATAAAATTTAATGATTCATTTTGAAATTTATTTTTTTTTAGATAAAAGGGGTGAAAAACTCAGACAAAAAGAAATTAGAAGCCTATTTCAAAAGAAACTAAACTAACATCTGCTCGAAGAAGATCCATCAGCTCTAGAGGACAATTTGTAATCCGAACGATACCATAATTGTCCCCAAATGCATACTTTGACATTCAATCAATACAAGTATTAGCATCGCGAGAAATAAGAACCAACTACACAGACTCAAAAGAGAATATATTTCACAAACCATGAAACTCACCTCACCAACATAATCATATGTGTTATGAATATAGTCATGTCCTAAAATTTTGTACTAATAAAAGTTATAAATTCTTGAGATGTATAATTGTATGCGCTATGCACATGACTATGCCCGAAAGCTAATGTTAGTAAAAACTATGAATTCTTCAAACAATGGTTATATGTGCGATTCACATGGTCTTGCATGATGGTGAGAACTTACTTGAAATTTAACAGTAAATGATCATAAACTCTTAATAATAGGTGCAGTTATAAAAATAATTTTAATTAAAAGGATTATATTGCTACTACTACTCATATTAAGAATTATTGAGATAAACAAAAAATATTACAATTTTATATATAAAAGCAAAATAATTAAATTTGTACATAATATTTTTTTATTTTTATAATTATTAATTACAATTATTGTAGTGTATATTTAAATAAAAGTAAAAACAAAAGCTTTGTTTTTTGTGTTACTTATTGGTTTCTTTGATTTTGACGAAATCAAAAGCTTTGGAATGAGCATATTTTTAATATCTAAGATCCTCTTTCTGCCATTTTTTTGTATGTGCCATGAGATCTCTTCTACGGAAAAGGGTAGATTTTGGTTAAAGGGTTTGACCCTGGCCCCTAGGTTGCCTTCTCAATGTATCTCGCCGATTGAGAGAGTTATTAAAATTAATGTGGACGGAGCATCCAATGTTCATACCCAAGAGGTTGTTGTTGGTGGTATGTTTCAGATAGTAAGGGTGAGTTTTGTGGAGGTTTCCTCCAGAGTATTGGCATTGCATCATCCCTTGAGGCAGAGCTTTGGAGTGTTCTTTCTGCTCTTCATATTGCTTGGGTTTGTAAGATTGTAATTAAATCTGATGCTTCTACAGTTGTTCATTTCCTGTCTACTAATATTATTGCTTCTATTTGGACTATGATGTGTCAAGGATGAGAGGTCCAAGTTTGTTTGATTTCAAGAGATATGAATGGGTATGATGATTGCTTGCTAAAGTTGCTTTCAATGAGGCTTTTGGAATCACTCAATTGTCTGTTTGTCCTTTAGATTTGTAGGATTTGTTTCGTCGTGATGTAAACTCTAATGCTTTAATTGTTTAGTTTCTCTGTTTTGGGCTTGTCGTCCCTATTATTACAAAAAAATAGAAATAAAAAAGAGCATGTAAATTAATATTGAAGAAAAAAATAAAAACAAACAAAACATACAAAAAAATAAAATTAAATTTTATCCATAAAATTTTGTTTATTCAATTTTGTAATTTATTTGCAATTTCAAGAATTGCAACTACAATATCTCCTTTAAATTTCTCTTAGATCTGACCTTGATGATCAAATTAAACGTTTACGCGCCTCTATAATTTAAATGAAAAATATAAATTTTATGAAATTCGTTTACAATTCTAGATTTTAATAAATTTCAGTATTTGGTTTTATTTTGCCCTTTTGTTTTTATAACTTTTGTATAAATATCATTTTGGTTGTATAACTTTAATTTGTATCATTTCAGTATAATAACTTTTATTAAATGTTCAAATGAAGGTCATTATCTGATTTTTGGTGAAATATGTACGACGTGCATATTTATCGAGCTGACGCGTCATACATTTTTTTACCAAAAATAGTATGTGATCTTCACATGAACATATAATAAAAGTTGTTATGTTGAAATGATACAAATTGAAATTGTGTAACTAAAATGATACTTATACCAAAGTCATCACACCAAAGGGGTAAAATACCCCCATTGAATTAATGAAATTAGTACTCAAATTATATTTATATTTAAAAAATTTTAATGTGTATTTTTATAGAATTGGAATCAAATTAGCTAATAAAATTACGAAATTTGCAACTGTGAATTGGAGAATTGATTTATGATTTTTAAAAACATTATAATTTATTTGTATTATTGTTGAGCCTCGTATTAGTGGTGTTAGGGCTCGTGATATTATTAAACATCTTCGTTTTAGGAATTCTATAGTGGAGGATATTGTGGGGTTCTCTAGTGGTATTTGGATTCTCAAAAATTACGATGTTGTTGATATTCAGCTGCATAGATCTGATAGACAATTTTTCCATTTTGCTTGGACTTACAATAGCATGGATGGTGTATGTACGGCTATCTATGGTAGTCCAATTCCTTTGGTTCATCACGGTTAAGGGACTCGATTCGTCAGTTATGTTCTTCGGTTTCTTTTCCATGGTTTTTATTAGGGAGCTTTATTGCTATCCTTAACCTTGATGAAAAGTTTAGAGGTAGTCCAGTTCTGGCTAGTTGTTGTCGAGAGTTCAAGTAATGTGTTGAGGATTGTCAACTTATTGATACAGCCTATCATGGGCATAAGTTCACTTGGGTTCGTGGTTTGGTGTGCGAGAGGCTTGATCAAGCTTTGTGTTCAACCAGTTTTAATGTTAGGTTTCTTGAGGCAATTGTACAACATTTAGTTCATGTTAAATCTGATCATTGCCCACTTTTAATAGCTCTTAATGGTGTTCTTCCTCCTATTTTTGAGAAGCGTCCTTTCAGGTTCCAAGCGGCGTAATTGACGAATGGTTCATTCTCAGAGTTTGTAAGGAATCATTGGCATTTTACTGATTATTTGGTTCCAAGTATTTCTTCTTTCACTGATGCTATCAAAATTTGGAATAAAGAGGTATTTGGAAACATCTTTAGGAAGAAGCAACAACTTCAGAGAAGAATTGCTGGAGTTGATCGCATTTTGACTTTTAAGTCATCCTCTCGGCATTTACAGCTTAGGGAGTCCTTACATAAAGAACTCCAAGATATTTTACTTCAGGAGGAGGTGTTGTGGTGTTAGAAATCCAGTCACCGGTGACTCTATTTGGGTGATCAAAATACCCGATATTTTCATACTTCTACGATCATTTCTCAAAGACGGAATCGTATTTTGTCGATTTAGACTGAGAATGTAACATGGATATCTGATCAAGACTCAATTGCTACTTATGCTACTAAACTCTTCTTACCTTTATATTCGAAAGAAGGAGGTTCTCAAGGGGCTAGGGATTGGAGTAATCTTTTTCCTTCAATTTCTATTGATAATTATTCTTGTTTTCATAGAAGATTAACCGTGGAGTAGGTTCACGATGCGATTTTTTCAATGAATGATAATGAATCTCCAGGTCCGGATGGGCGTCATCCTTTATTTTTTCAATCATAGTAGGGGACGGTTAAGGAATCCATTTTTATTATGATTTATAAATTTATTCGTACCGGTATTTTAGAGGAGTCATTAAATCATACGTTAATTATCCCTATTCCTAAGGTGGAGGCTCATGTTAAGATGAATCAGTTTCGTTTTATAAGTCTATGTAATGTTACCTACAAAGCCATTATAAAGATTTTGGTGTGACATATGCAATTAGTTCTCCAGGAGTTGGTAGGTCCAACTCAAACTATCTTTGTTCCAAGTCATTTGATCTTTGATAATCTAGTTGTGGTTCAGGAAGTTAATAATTCTTTGGATCATTAGAAGAGAAAGAATGGGGCCATGACTATAAAAATCAACCTAGAGAAAGCGTATGACAGGTTGCGGTGGTCTTTTATTGAGAGCACTTTGATTATGGCTGGCTTTCCTATACATTTTCTTAACTTGGTCATCTTTTGCATTTCTTCTTCCACAATGTAGATCGTTTGGAATGGGGAACTTGTGGAGGTGTTTAACCCAACTAGAGGTGTCAGACAGGGTGATTCGATTAGCCCATATCTCTTTGGATAGCTTTAGAATGTCTCTCCCACCTCATTCAAGAGTTGACGAGCCAAGAGACATGGAAGCCTTTTATTATATTTCGAAATGCTCCTTCGCTTACTCACCTTTTCTTTGCTGACGATTTATTATTATTTGGTGAAGCTTCTTTGTATTAGACGCAAGTTGTCATAGATTGTTTGACTCGTTTCTGTACTATTTCGGGCCAAATGATGAATACAGCAAATACAAGAGTTTATTTTTCACGTGGTATAAATAATGAGTTAGCTGGTGATATTTGTAATAAAATGGGCTTCCATCGAACTACTAACTATGTAGTTATTTGGGATACTCAGTTCATCATGGAAGGGTTTCTAGCTGGTATTTTAAACATATTTTTAGATGAGATGAAGATTAAGTTGTCGAGCTGGAAGGCCAACTCGTTATCCCTAGCTAGTCGGGTTACTTTGGCAAATTTTCTCTTACAAGAAATTCCACTGCCATGACTTCTATTTTTTCAGGTCATATGTGTGATTCTATTGATAAATTGGTTCGTGATTCCATTTGGGGAAGTACATTGGAATCCAAGAAACTTTATTTGGTGAGTTGGGATCAAGTTTGTTTACCGAAAATGATTGAAGGGTTAGGTTTGAGGAAGATACGTGAAATGAATTACACATGGCTTATGAAGTTGGTTTAGAGGCTTTACAAGCAAACGAATGCTTTGTGGTCTAGAATTTTATATGCAAAATATTTGCATGGGGTGCATGGGGACGTCACGTTCAAAGTGAAGCCTAGGTGTTCCTATATTTGGCGTGGGATTTGTGCGGGTCAGAGCATAATATTTAATCATGTGTCATGGGCTTTGGAAGACGGTAAGACGATTCGTTTTTTGCTGGATTATTGGCTCTCTAATGTTAGATCAGTTGCTTGCTCAAGCGTCTTTCGATATTCCTCAGGAGTTAATTCATTCGTCTATCCATCATTTTGTCCTTTTGGATAGTACATGGGTGTGACGCCCACATCGATTTAATTATTTTAATATTAATTTGGTTTGAATAATGGAATTCAAAAAAAAAAGATTAAAATGTTAAGGAAATAAGTTTAAAATTATAATTTTGGATTAAATTGGCAAGAAAGTTCAATTGATCTTATTTTAAAGTTTTGAACAAGTTGAGGGGGCAAAATGAATTTTTCCATTTTGATATATATAGAAAACCAAGCTGCTAAGTAATACATTTTTCATTCATTTGCTAAGTAATACATTTTTCATTCATTTCTTAGTTATCTCCACCGAACCAAAACAGAAAAATGGAGAGAGAAAGAGAGTGTGATAGTTTTGAGAGCTTAATTTTGTGAATTGAGTTTAATTGAGAGAAAAAAAAGTGTGAGGAGTGTTTTTAGCTTGTTCTAAGCTATATTTTGATATTGGTTTTGCTGAATTTGGTGTTAATTTGTTGGTTGTATATTCGGTTGCTTGACTAAGGATTTGTTGTTGTTTTTAAAGTGTTTTGGATTGATAATTAGCTTGAAGAAGAACGGTAAATTCAATAATCTTATTAACCTGAATTGTATATGAATTTCAATATGAGTTTATTGGTTAATTTGTGTGTTTTGCGTTAGAGATAAGAGCTAAGATCATAAGTAAGAAATTGAGGTTGTTTATGACTGTTTATGTATGATTTGGTTGTGAAATTGGTGTTTAGAGTGATGGTTTTGTTTTTGTAAGTGAAATTGTATTTTGACGTGGGATTGGTTATAAATTGGCTTTTATTTGGTAAAGTTTTGATGTTATAAAGTGTTAATGAATGTGCTAAACTGTTGTAGAATGATTGTATGTTCGTGAACGTGCTTTGTTTGGTGAATTGGTTGTTGTTTCGTGTGAAAAAATGTACCCGTAATGAAATTGGTAAGTTTTTGGTCGTGGTCGTTGGGGTTGCAACGAGCCCGTTACCGAGCACAACGATATCGTTGTGTGCTCGTTGCAGCGCTCATGCAAATCTCTGGAATTTGAATGATTTGAATGTGAAATAGTTGGTTGTCCACGAGTCCGTTGTTGGCACAACGATCCATTGTGGGGGACACGAGCTCGTTAGAAATTGATTGATGCTCGTGTGATTCTCTGAAACTTTACTTGTTTGAATGAGTGGTGTCCCACGAGCCCGTTGTTGATAGTAATGACTCGTTGTGAATAGGCCACGAGGCTATTGTGATTTGTAACGATCGTGTGATTCCAAGTTTTGAAATGTTAATTGAAATTTGAAGTTTACAACGATCGTTGCAAACTCTAATAAGTGAGTTTTTGCTTAAAATGTTATGATTTGAACGTGATGATTATAAACAATGGAATGAGATTAAATATGAGGATTATGTGAACATGAGAATGAAAGAATAATGATGATTTGTAAATGCAATGATAATGATAATGATAATGAAATGATAAAGAATGATGAAATGAAATGAATACATGAAATGTGTGTGTTATGAATTGAATAAATATGATTGGTTTTCCGAGTTCTCTATTACCAATGTGTATGATAAACCTTGGTTTGTGAGTAATCACCTTGGTTGATAAGTTTCAATATGAATGTTTTGGTATGTGAGTAATCACCTTAGCCAATATATACTATATGTGAATGCCTCGGTGTGTGAGTAATCACCTTGACCGAAATGAAATTGTGAATGAGTACTCTAATATTGAAACAACAATCTTGTGACAGAAATGTCTCCCTAGAGTGTGTGAGTAATCACTCTAGGATTCGTGCACGAATAGGATTGGGTGTGATAGATTTATCGGAAACCATGAACCATAATGATATTTTATAATATTTGAGAAAATGATTATATTGATATGTACAAGTGTTCTTTATGACTGAAATGATTGATGTATGTGTACAATGTTTTGATAATATTGATTAAATGATATTTCTTAATTAATGTGATTACGTGTCATAACCTGAATTTGTATTGACTGATTATATGATTGCGTTGATTGATTATTTTGTTTACTGAGTTGGAAGCTTGCCCTTTCCACCACCTCTCAGCTAAGGAGAAAGACGCGGAGAAGTAGCAGTGAGCTTAGTGGCATCAAGCATATAGAGGAGTCTAGTTGAGGCCACGGTACTGACACCCATGTTGATGAAACTTTTATATTCGGTGGATGTATATGATAAAGTATTTGTAAAAGAGTTTTTTTTTTCGTTATTTGAGTGATTTTGTCATTTTGAGACCGAGTCTCATAATGGGACTGGGTTAGTATCACTCTTTTCTTGCCTCAGAATGTTTATTTACGTATCCTAACAACTTTTCCTCCTATTTTGGAGCAGCCAAACTGCATAATTTGGAATAGTTCCTCTAATGGAAAATTTACTGTGTCTTCAGCTTATTCTAATATTTATGTTCATGTTAATAATCCAGTGCAACGTCATTTTAATTCTATATGGAAGTGGAAGGAACCCCATCGGCTACACTTTTTCTTATGGCTAGCTACTATCATCGCTTTCCCACTTTATCTTTGCTGAATGCTCATAATATTTCAGTCTCGAACATGTGCCTAAGATGTAATTCTTAAGAGAAAATTGTGTTGCATGCTCTCCGAGATTGTATTTTTGCAACAAGGTTATGGGATGTTTTTCTCTCTATAGAGAATTGTCCTCAGTCATTTTAATATGTCTAGTTTGGATTGGTTTTTTATTAATTTGCGGCATTCTTCTCGTTGTAATTTCTCTCAGTTTCCATGGGCGCTTATTTTTGGAGTTACTTGTTGGTACTCGTGGTTTTGGAGGAATCAGTGGTGTTGGAATATGGATTCGCATACGTCAGATCCTATTCCGCTATTTTGACTCTATGCCATGAAATTACAAGTAGTTATCATCATAGGCACAGGTTAGAAGGTCGTTCTCCTCCTATTGATATCTCTCGTGTGTGGTGTCCTCGCCCGCAGATTTATGTTAAATTTAATGTGAGTGGTGCTTGTATGGTAGATTCATATGATACTGCTGCTGGAGGCTTTCTTCAGAACTCAAATAGCCACTTTTTAGGAGGTTTTATTCAGCACATTGGTATTATCCTTCTTTAGAAGAAGAGTTTTGGGCAATCCTTACAGATTTGTCATGGGCTTCTTCTTTTCTTTATTCTAAGCTCTTGATTAAGTCTGCTGCTATGCTTGTTGTCGAGTATTTTCGCTTTCTGGATCCAATTTATGGTGCTACAAAAAATTTAATAGCTAGAATTAAAACTTCGTTGAGTCATTTTCGGGAGGTCCGTCTCTTTTACATTGCTAGAGAAGCTAATATCTGTGTTGATTGGTTAACTCTGACTTTTACGTCAGACTATGGTGTCTCTTTTCTTCATCATATTCCTATGGTCTTGATCACATCTCTGTTTTGACAGTGGCAATTCGTTGCCTATTCTTTAGTTTGTTCTTGGGCGTTTTGGGGCCGTTTGATTTACTAAAAATAAAAATAAAAATTCAGATTTTGAGTTGAAACTACATTTTTTTTTAAAAGGGGTTAACCAGTCACATATTCCTACCACAATTAGTCCGAACCAAACATGCGGGTGAAACACCCAAAAAAAATTTTCTTTTAAAAATATTTTAACTTGTAACTAAGATATTTTTTTACCGATAAAAAAAAACTAAAAATATTTTTTTTAATTAACACTAATAAATATTAACTATTTTCAAAAAAATAAAATAGACTACTCGTTTTATCCCAAAATTATAGTTCATTGTTTAAAATAATAAAAACAAAAAAAGAAATAGTAATTAAAAGTAGTAATTTTCTTTTAACAGAAAATGTTAGAAAGGCTGAGATTTTTCTAGAGTTATCTAGTTGAACGTGTTAGGTAAAATAAGTCAAAAGTAAGGTGTGGTTAGTGTTGTATAAGTCTGTAGAAAATGAAATATATGACTGGCATTACCTTGGGAAATTTTGTCTAAATAGAAGGTAGAATTTGGTAATGTACTGTTGGTGAAAAACTCCTATATATATAATGTATTTTATAGAAAACGTAATGTAAGAGACAAAGTTAAGTTTAAGGAGAATTATTTTCTTTTTCCCATCTTGTCAACTCTATCTAACGGTGATCGTTTAGAAAACAGAACAACATTTGGAAAGAAGTAAAATTTGTAAGTAGTTAACATTTGACTATACGAAAGTACAGCAATGACATTAACCAACGGCAGAAAAATAATCATGATTAGGCACTTCATATATTATAAATTATAAAGTAGATTAAACATTACTACAATATAAAACTATACTCCACCAATGTTATAAAAATTCAAAGTGACATAAAAGTGTCAATTATTCCGATACAAAAAATGGTAGCTAGAAAGGGAAACAAAAATAAATAGAAAAAAGGTACCAAGCACAAGTCAAAATGTTACAAAACAAATCTTTTTCCCTGCTCTCCGTTTTGGGTTTGAAATGTCTGGCTGTGACTCAGATTCACTAGAAACTGATTTTGTTGGAGTTAGAGAGGAGAGAGGGGGTGTTAGGTGAGTCCCATTGCTGCAGCCCTTCCCACCATTGTCGTGGTCTGATTTCAATTTTTTTGAAGAGAAGGAAGAGGAGATGTATTGTCTTATGAGAGGAGAGAATGGCATCTTCTTCAAAAAATAATTTGGTACTTTGGTAAGTTGAAGTTGGTTAAATTAGTAAGTTGAGGATAAATACATAATATTCAAAAAATAATAATGGTACTTTGGTAAGTTGAAGTTCCCATGTTCGTGCTTATATAATGATAATAATAATATTTAGAATGAATTTTAAATAATAATTATTTTCTTCAAAGTTTCAAAAATAAAATTCATTTAATTTAACTATTTAAGAT
>CANXYA010404673.1:0-12070 GCA_948193465.1 Acalypha hispida
AAAGGCAAGAAACCAATTGGTGTAAAGTGGATCTATAAAGTCAAGAAAAATGCTCATGGAGAAGTTAACTGGTATAAGGCTCGCCTTGTTGCAAAAGGCTATAGCCAAGAACATGGGATTGATTATGATGAGGTATTTGCACCTGTTGCTCGTTTAGAAACTATTCAGCTTATTATTTCCTTAACTGTATGAAAGAAGTGGAAAATTTATCAGATGGATGTCAAATCTGCTTTTTTGAATGGCTACCTTGAAGAAGAAGTATTCATTAAACAACCTCCGGGGTATATAGTCAAAGGTTGCGAAGATAAAGTGTTGAGATTGAAAAATGCACTTTATGGCTTGAAGCAGGCACCGAAAGCATGGTATAGTCGGATTGACAAATAATTTGAAGATCATGGATTTGTTAAATGCCGACATGAATATGCCTTGTTTGTGAAAGAAGATGGACATGGTGATATTTTGCTTGCTTGCTTGTATGTTGATAATTTGATTTTTACTGGAAACAATCCGAAGATGTTTGATGATTTTCGGAAGATGATATCTGTTGAATTTGAGATGACAGATATTGGGCTCATGTCTTACTATCTTAGAATTGAGGTAATACAAGATCAGAATGGTATCTTTATTTCTCAAGCAGGTTATGCAAAGAAAATAATTGAGAAATTTGAAATGAACAATTGTAATCCTGTTAGTACTCCTGTTGAATGTGGCACGAAATTATCAAAATTTGATAAAGGTGAGAAGGTTGATCCAACAATGTTCAGAAGTTTGATAAGGAGTTTGAGATACTTGATATGTACAAGACCATATATTCTTTTAGGTGTTGGACTTGTTAGTCGCTACATGGAGTCACCAACCTCAACACACTTGAAGATGGTGAAAAGAATTCTTCAATATGTGAAAGGTATAATTGATTATGGTCTTTCATATGTCTAAATGACAATAGCAATCTTGTTGTCTACATTGATAGTGACTAGGGTGATGATATTGATGATGATAAAAGTAGTATTTGTTTTGTATTTTTTGTCGGTGATACTGCTTTCACATGGTGTTCCAAAAAACAACCTATCGTTACTCTTTCAATTTGTGAAGCTGTGAAGCTGAGTATGTTGCAGCTAGTTCATGTGTTTGTCATGCAATTTGGCTATGAAGCTACTACGGTGTAAGTGAATAATAAATCAACAATTGCATTGGGAAAGAATCCAGTGTTTCATGACAGAAGCAAGCATATTGACACCAAATTTCACTATATTAGAGAGTGCATTGAGAAGAAGGAAGTTAAGCTTGATTATGTGAAGTCAAAAGATCATGTTACAAATATTTTCACAAAGGGATTGAAGATTTTTGGAGATTGATGATGTTATTTGGAGTTACTAAATCAAGTTTAAAGAGGAGTATTAAAAGTTAAACTTGATGTTAGAAATAAAATAAATGATGTTAATGTTAGAAATAAAAGAAATGAAGTTAATGGAAAAAAGCCATTTACCAAATTTAGGTATGTCTAAAAGTTGGTGGAATGAATGAAGAAAAGAATATGAGTTGATGCAAGTAGGCGGTTTTCAGAAATAAATTAAAGTTTATGTTAGAAGGTTAAAATAAAAATTTAAGTTGGTATTACTAGTTTTATAAGTTAATGTAGAAATTTAATAGTGTTAAGTTCATAGATATTAAGTAAGAAGTTTTTTTTTATTAATGTCTTGTATGAAAGTAGTTTTCATACTACTATAAATACTTTGTATTGGCATTGCATTTTAAGGAAGCCACAAACAAAAGAAATAATAAATATTTTGAGTGTGTTTTCATTTTCTTTTAAGTTCTATCTTTCTCTAATATTTTTCAACTCATATATGTTGTCGTTAATTCCACGGTAACCAAAATAGCCTAGGCAACCCTTATTAAACATCTACAAAGCATTTTATATTTAGAATCGTAAATGATTGTACCTACAATGCCTTTGATTAATAATGACTTGTTGAATATCGAACTTGAACTTTATCAACTTCTACCTGTTGAAATATTCAAACAAGTAACTTCAACAATGGAATAAAATCATTTATGTGACTCGATTCAACAATAACAAAATATCAAGATATTTGTTTCAAGACTCGAGTACAAATTAAAATTAGACAAATTGAAAGGTTGAACAAACAACAAAGTAGCAATATAGTAAATTAAAACTAGTCATCAAATAAGAACATAAAAACATTGGTAGTAGTAATGATAATAAAAAAACCCATATCAAACAATAAGGATACAAAACTTTACAGCATAAACTTGCATCAACACTAACAATGAGCGCAAGAAATGATGAAAAGAAAAAACAATTATAGTAAAAGAAAATTACCTTTCATTTCTAGGTTTAAAATAAGAAATAAAATTTCAAATCAAACTTTATGACTCTAAAATTCTCCTTTAATCCCTATCCTGAAGTTTGTATGTCAAAGATTTTACCAAAAGGAAAAAAACCCATAAGAAAAGAAATTGAAAATAAACAGAACTCATAACTTGAAAGGTAAAATCAAAAACGAAATTGAAATTAAGCGAAAGAGAAATCCGCATGAACTTCAATTGAATGGAAAAACAATAACAATTACGTGATTCATGGAGAAAGATAGCAATTGAAGTATTGGGTTTTTGAGGGAGGAAAGAAATTAGGTTTTTAGTTTTTGTGGGTGAAACAAATTTAGATATTAAGTTTTAGGCTTCAGTTTGTCTTATTTTTAATTATTCTTTAATTTTTGGCTTTTAGGAAAATTTTTATGCCTACAGTTGCTGGAGGAGAAAATTGAAAGAGGGAAATCCAAATTTTTTTTAAGACATTTTTATAAAAATACGTCTCTAAAATATCAATTCATAGAGAAATTTATCTATGTTGATAAAATTGTTAAGTGACTATTTTATCAAAAACGTCACAAACGAAAACTATTTGTGACGTTTTATTTTACGTGCCAAAAAATATTTATTTGAGACACTCAAATACGTCCCTAATAAAATTATTTTGTCACAACCAAAGGTGGGAGGGGAAAAAAATTGGTTGGTTAAATGGATATACCCTATTTTAGATGATCGGCCAAAACTTCACAAAAGATATTGCAAAATAAAACGTCCCTAATTTCCCATTTTCTTGTAGTTTGACACACTAGCAGGAGTATAGTGAGGAAAAGAATCTGCCCCTTGATTCTGAATAGCAAAAGGAAATATACCTTCAAGAAACTTTACATCCCTACTAACAATGATACACTCCTTATTCAGATCATATAATTTGAAACCCTTTTGTCCCAGTGGATAGACTATGAAAACACTCCTATGAGATCTGGTATCGAATTTTGTTTTACCAGGTTGAGTATTTAGCATAAGCAAGACATACAAAAACTTTCAGAGATTGATATGGGACATGCTTATTGTATAGCTTAGTGTATGGTATTTCCCATTCTAAGGCATGAGAAGGAATCCAATTGGTGAGATAGGTTGCAATTAACACACATTAACCCTAAAACTTAAGAGGGAAAGAAGCCTGAATTCTTAAAGGTCTAGCAAGGTCAAGAATATGCCAGTGTTTTCTTTCAACAATGCCATTTTGCTGCGGGGTATATGGAGTACATCTTCGATGAATGGTGCCTTTTGACTTAAGAAAAGCTACTAATTGATAATTTATGAATATTGTGCCATTGTCACTCCTAAGAACCTTAATTTTTGAATCAAACTGAGTATTAATATGAGAGAAGAAGTCAACAATGGTTTGGAAGACTTGAGTTTTGTCCTTAATTAACTATGTCCTAGTGCAACGAGTGTAATCATTAACAATTGTCAAAAAGTATTGAGCACCAGTTTGCTTATAAATATGACACACATAGCAAACATTATCTTTAGAAATCTGCAGATTCAACTCTTTAATATGTCCTAAATGGTTAAAAGAACAGTGCCCCCAAATAAGCATGCCACAAAAGAGATTTGTTTCAATTATAATCAGACTCAACAACATTCCCAAACAATATAGATTGAAAAGTTCTATCTATAGTAACATTCTATCCTAGGAACATCTAAATTTTATCCCTAGTAACCTCAAATTCATCCTCATCAAGCTTGTATAAACCTTGTTCTTGTCTTCCTATAACAACCACCTTATTTTGGGAATCCTGAAATATGTATCCAAGAGGATAAAAGGTCACTTTCATGTTGTTATCTCTAGTAATTTTCCTAACTCACAAAATATAATACTTAAACTTAGGCACGTAAAGGACCCCTTTTAAAGTCATATTCTTATAGAGAGACACTGATCCTATGATAGTAATAAAAACTGAGGCATTATTGGGTAAATAAACGGGTCTAGGGTTTTAAGAGTGTTCATGTTATCAAATTTAGCAAAGCAAGGAGACATATGGTTACTAGCTCTAGTAGCAACAATACCATTAAGAGTAGAGTGAGGACTTATACTTGAAAAATTAGCTTCTACTTTATTCGAAAAGCTAGGCTCAACAGACTCCTTTCCCTTAATTAACTTGTGCATCTTTTGTTGTATAGAGACCATCATTTTATCAAGGCTCTCGAGACTGTAATTATTGTCAATTCCATCATCAAATGGAGTCTCTGCACATGCTTCTATAGTAATGGAAACTTGATCAACAATTCTTCTTGAACCTTTACCCTTTTACCCCTTGTTCCAGGGTTTGTAATCAAACTTAGGATAATCCTTTTTTCCTGTATACCAATTAGAATACCCAAAGTAAGCTTCTTGGAGAGCCATAAAGCCACTTCAATTGGTGTATGCGGATATGAGTGGGCCATTGACACCATTGTCACTTAGTCAATCCAAGTGTTTGTTATTATTCATTGATAATTTCTCTCAAAAGACATGGGTTTATTTTTTGACGGCAAAAAGTGAAGTTTTTGGAGCATTCCAAAAATTTAAAGCATTTATTGAGAAAGAAAGTGATGCTTCGATCAAAGCTTTATGGAGTGATAAAAGAGTAGAGTTTACTTCAAATGAGTTTGAGAAATTCTATGAAGCCAGTGGTATTCGAAATTTTCTCACAGTACCAATGAAACCTCAGTAAAATGGATTGGTGGAGCACATTAATAGAACTATTCCGAACATGTTGAAAAGCAAGAAGATGCCTAAAGAATTTTAGACAGAAGTAGTCTCATGTGCAGTGTACTTATCTAATTTTTCTCATGCCATTAGCATGCAAGGAAAAACGCCACAGGAAGAATGGACTAGTCGAAAGCTAAATGTCTCTCATTTGCAAGTCTTTGGCAGTATTGCTTATGCTCAGGTTCCAAACTAGAAGAGATCCAAGCTGGATGAAAAGACTGAGAGGTATGTCTTTATTGGATATGACTTAAGATCCAAAGGCTATAAACTTTATAGCCCTGCTACTAAGAAAGTGATCATCAATAGAGAAGTTGAGTTTGATGAAGAAAGTTCTTGGGATTGGAATGTCCCTTCAGAAGAAGAGTATGCTTATTTTTCGCTAGTTGAGCAAAACTCTGATGATGTTCAGAATGAAGATGAAGTCACACCTCCACCATCTCCAACTCATTCAACTAGCAATCAGTCTACTAATGATAGCTCTCATCAGAGAAAAGCCCGCAAAATAAGAAGCCTTGCTGACATTTACCAAGACACTGAGACTATTGAAAATCCAACTCTTTATTGTTTATTTGGAGATGCTGAACAGTTGAATTTTTATCTCCTAATTTGTACGTAATCTCATTGAACTCCAGTTATAACATTTACTCGGCATAATTAATACTATTTTTTAAAAGTATTTCAGGCTCGAACTGGGGTGGATGGAGCCACCACACGCGCCCCCTCCTAGCGGCGCTGGCTTCCACCACCACCACCAGCAGACCTCCCTTTATTCCCTAATCATGAAAATATCACCCACTATCCCTAACTCTCAGCCGTTAAGCCTAGATCTACAAAAACGTAAATTTTCTTACAAAACTTTAAACGCCCATAACTCCCGATTCCGATGTCCAATGCTGCTACCACCGGTGTCCGTGTGTTGCTTTCATCGAGACAAAACTATAGGTACTGGCAGTGTCGAGTTTGGTGGCCAGAGGAGGAAGTTATCGTTGGCGGAAACTTGAACAGTTTTGGGAGGCGATCTGCTCGGTGTTTGATCGGATTTTCGTGAAATAAAATATATGGGGAGGATGAGGGTTTAGAGTAGGTTGACGGGTTGGTGATGGTTTGGCCGGAAATGGCCTGAAAGTCGCTTGAGAGGAGGGAGAGAACACGTTGTGAACAGTAAAATGAATTTTTCAGAAAAAGATGTATATATAGTTAGGATTAGATGGTTAATTTCATTTTAGGTCCCTCCACTTTGTTTTCAGAATAAAATTGGTCTAACTTCTTTATACCAAATTTTTATAATATAAAATTAATAATGATCGAATTCTAACGACATATCCCACACGAAATCACACGTATTTTATTTATAATGATTAATTAAATATTATGAACTCAATTATATAATTTTTGTTAATAATGTATACATTTCTTATAGTATGCTTAGTTTAAATGAAAGTTTTAAAAAAATTAAAATAAAATTAAGTTAATAACCAAATTAATAACTAAATTTTTAAATATTAGCAATTAAATAAGAATTTAAAGTGAATTAATAAACTAAAAATTACGAGATGTTACAGTGGTTTTAATTAACGATTGAGAGAGACAAAAGTTCTGCGCGTTTTTTTTTTTGGAAACTAAGTTGTGAATGTTCTGGTTAATTAACCTAAGACCGTTATATTGGTGTTTCGATATCCATTTCTACATTAATAAAATAAAAAAATCTCTAAAACTGTAAGGAATCAAGAAGTTTAGTAAAGAAATCTCTAAAAAAGGTAATCAAATAAGAATTTTATGGGCAAAACGCGTGTACTATTTGATGAACAGATGCATGCAATTCTGTTGAACTTATCTTCTATTCATTCTTTCCTAAATTGTTGTCTTGTATATGTCCAATGTTAGTGTACCATGTTCACTATCATTATTTTTAACCAGTCTTATATTTTTTTTTCATTTAAGCAATAATTTATTCATGATTTTCAAATATTTGTTTTACTATTTTTTATTATAAAATTTTAAAAAATTATATTTCCTTATTCTATGAATTCCTAATTTTTTTTTTACCATTTTTGTGAGGATTTTACAAAAAAAAATCTTCATTATAGCAACTTGTCCTTATTTTATTATTATTAAGATTATTATAAATAAAAAAAACTAATAGTAATAATTTTTTATATGTAAAAGTATTCTAAACAACCACCAAAGTGATAAACTGAGACAACTAACAACTCGCTACTACACATTTAACACTACGATGAGAAGTTAGTTTGTTCGACTAAAAATTAACTTAATTATATAGTTATATGTAAATTCAAATAAATAAACACTTGATACTATTCACATCCCTACAAGAATTAAGTTGTGAGGCTAAAAGTGATTTTTTTTTGCAGTGTTTGCTACTATTTTTTGACGGATTGTTTTTTTTTTGGAAAAAAAGAATTGATTTCTTAGCAAAATTGGGGAAAAAAATTCCCTCCATTTTTTAAAATGAAATTATCCATCCCAAAAGTGGGTGCCATGTGTACTTTATCCAAAACCAAAGCGTAGTGTTTCAAGATCAAGAAATCGGAATCTAAGGATTGGAAGGAAAACAATTTTCTCATCTGTTGAGCCACCGGTCAAGAAGGTATTCGTGCGTCCTCGTATTTGTCCCCCTACACTAAAGCCGACCTATCCCCCTAAATCTTGAAGATCAATAGAATTTTACCATTTTAAAAATTAGTGTGAGGGTGTCATTATGGTAGACCCCATAGTACTTGATTCCTTTAGTGGTGTAGTCAAAAGTGGTGCTAGATTTGGGACGTCACCCTTTGTAGATTCAGAGGTTGGTGATGGTGAGCTCTTTGTTTAGGTTTTGGGCATCACCCCGATGTATTAGGATACCTATAGCCTTCTTTTATCATGGAAAATTTAATTAAAAGGAACAAAACTATTAATTACGTATAACTAGAAAGACCGACATAAAGAGCTACAAAGTACTACCATCTATACAAAATAACTCTGCTATTAATATCTAACTTTACATTACTATATTACGTCACAAGTGGAGCTCGAATTATTTCATAAGCAGCTATTATTGATGGTTTATATGCCTAGAAACATTTCTAGTTCCTTATCTTCCAAATCCAGTAAACAGTTGCAAGAAAGGCAGTCATATGAATACGAGCGGTGAGGGATTTTCCTCTAGTTTTCTTAACAAACCAGTTAGACTGTCTATTCCACTAAGTAAGTTTCCGGTATGTCTGACTAAAGCGGCCTTATTTTAATTATGGATAGGCTTAATACCTAGACCCCCTGATTCTTTGGGTCTACACATTGTGTCGCAAGCTACTAAACCCCATCTTCGATATACAACCTCAACTTTTTTAGACATAGCTTTTGGGAACAAGAACATAGAACTCCAATATATATGCATGCTGCTTAACACGGAGATGCTAAGTTGAGGTTGTAGCATTAATTTTCTTACCAGCACAGGAAAGGACCCTGACACTCAAGGAATTAATTCTAGCAGTAATTTTAAATGCCAACTTCTTTTCAGTTACCCTTCTTTAATCTTAAAGAAATTAGGGGAACTCCAAAATAGTTGACAAGGAGTGCATCTTTCTTGAAATAAGTAATCTATAGAATTTCTTTTGAATCTCCTCTTTAACACCAGAAAAAAATATAGAACTTTTAAAGTGTTGAAGAGCATCATGAATTGTTTTGATAGACTGGACATCACCATAGCTAAAGATCATAAGAGCATCAACAATGCACTAGTATTTCTTTTGTTTTGGCTTTTTTTATTGATTTTGATTTTTTAATTTTTTTGTTGTCAAATTTTTTTCCTTGTATTTCAACATTTTTTTATTTAGAATTTTTTTATCTTATTCCAATTTCAAAATTTTTTATTTCAAAATTTTATGGGTTCAAATAAATTTTAGGACTTTACTTAAAATGTTTTTTAGTTTCGATATGACACCAAACTTTTACAAACTTTTGGCTTAAAATAAAATTCTAATGTTTGGTTGGACTTATATGGTGTTTTTTGCACGGTTCAAGGACTTATTTGATCCTCAATCTTAAATTCATCAATCTTAAATGAGCCTTCTTTCCAAAAAATAAAGATGATCGAGAGAAGTCAGAACTCCGTTTTTAAGAAAATTACAGCACTTAATTAAGGATTTCTTTTGAGAAAATATCATTAACACTTAGTTTTGATGGAAGAATAAGGAAAGAAAGCAAAGATTAAATGAGAGTGATATGTATTAACCCTTGTTTGGATATTTTAAAATTAGAAAGGGAAGGATAGTAATGAATTACTTATCCCTTCTTATTCCAATTTCTTATCCTTCCCATCAAAGTTGTCAAAATCGCATTTCAGTTGTCAAAATCGCATTTCCACTCTAGAATCGGTAGGGTGTGTATGAAATCGTATCGTGAAAACGAATCGTAAAATCGTAAGATTTTAGAAACAATATTTAATAATATTTGAGATAAAAAAATAATTAAAAGAGATGAAAAATACATGAGAAAAATTTCCAATAATATTGTAATTATATTTTGGATATTTTTTAGAATATAATTAAAATATTTATAATTTTTTTTATAAATATTATAATTTTAAATAATTTTTTAAAATTAAAATATAAAAAATATATTTAGTAAAACTCGTAAAATCGTAAAATTTTACCATAAAATTGGTGACCCGAAAAAAACTCATAAACTCGTAAAAACGTAAGAGTTAACTCGCATTTTTAATAACATTGCTTCCCATATCCTTTCTTTAATACTAAAATTGGTTTTAAAATACTACAATTATATCATTTTCTTTCGTATTCTCTTAAAACAGAAAATATCATTAATTCTTTAAATTCTTTTCTTTTCTAATCCCAATAATTATTACATATCCTTTGTTTTACTTTTCATTAAAACTTCTAGACTCCCTGTGACAAATTTTTGTTTTTCCTGTAAGAAAATGATACTTAAATTTTCTTTGAAATTTTTCTCTAACCTTATTTGCGAGGCTAAAATTTGATTTGTGCAATGTTTTGTTCCAATTTGAGACACAATTTCTCATATAACAAAGTGAATTGCTAAGTTAGTAACTTTGATCCAAATTAATTTTCATCTCTTATCACTCTTTGGTCAGTTAAAAAAATAAAAATTTTAGCATTTTAATAATCAGAAAAATTGAATTTTGGCAAAACTCACTTACATATTTAAATCTTTTGACAGTTTGGTGTGTGAACTTCTTTTCTATTAACATCTTGATTTTTTACAGTAGACTAGTATCACATGATTCACACTTCATAGTTTGAGTCTAGATTAGCAACTTATAGTTATTGTTTTGGAGTCAGATTAAATAGAAAGTTATTTTGCTAATAGATCAAAGCGAAAGGTTTTGTGCTAATATGAGAAATTTAAAGTTAAAAGAACCTAAAGGGGTTAAAAAAGGCCTTTATACCAATTTTCTAAGGTAAGGAACCAAAATGCTTTCAGAAAAATTCAAACATGAACATGTAGCCTCTATCATTTTTAATCCCAAGAAATATTAACAAAAATACACAGAATTCTCTAAGAAGTAAAAGACGATAAAAACAGTATCAATTATCGCTCGAGAACATATAAATATTCTATGTAGTGATTCGCCCCGATACGCTGAAACCAGATTTCAACATCCTATTTCTATGAAGCAGACTCCATCGTCAATCCTTCAAGTTTTTCCTTTTAGTCAAAGAAAGGAAAATCAGATTGATGACCCTCTTGCTAAAACATTTCATGGCCAATATTGAGGTTGCTGGAGTTCTCAAAAATAGTTCCATCCACCATGGTACTTTGATTTCTGAAGTTATTATCCTGTGGCTGATGGTGGATATTCCGCTGAAGCAGATTGTGAGTGTCAACTGATTGATTGTACAGATAATCATGAGTGTTCATGTATCCTTCTGTGTATGCATCGTGGATTGAAAGGATCTCATCTGAAACTCTTGGCTGATTCAAGGATGGTGGATCTTAATTTACCGTAAGAGATGTATCTAAAACTAAAGTTTGATTTACCAAAGGAGGAGGCTGTACCAATGGAGCTGTGTTCATAACCGTAGGAGCTGGGATAGGCTGAGCACCTGCTTGAGGTAAGAATCCAGCATTTACATCATTCAAATTTGAATAAAACCTGAATGGACAAATTAATTGGTGATTGTCCCTTAAGATCCTGTCAAAATAACCCACTCTCGGTAGATTGAAGGGACAATAAAGGAACATGCAGGTATATTTCTGGTCCACCATCATGCTCAGATTACAAGAGGGTTTTCTCTTTATTGATCTAACAGCATAAATCGGATCTGAAGGATTCATATCCTCTGGTTCGCTTGCTTGATCATCAGAGTCAAATTCATCATCATCAACTTGAAAATCATACATGCTACAATCGGGAGTGATCAAAGAGCTACGACTTCCTGCTGATGGAGAAGGAGTGAAGGCTTCAGGATGAGTGTCCCTGGCTAAAGCCTCTTATTGGTTGATAATAGCAATCCATGTAGCATTGTCCTCGACCGTTATCTTCTTCTGTAAGAACTTGGACTCTTTCACAAGCGTTTTCATTTTAGAAAATTGAGGGGACATATGCTTAATAACTGCAGTTAGCACCCCAACTTTCAATGCTTTCTTTAAGCCATGAAAAGTCTTGTATGGTGGAGGTCCTTCATCCTTGGGTAATCCTAATTGAGGCCACCACTCTTCATTTCCACTAGGCCACCATGGTGGAGAAACAGCTTTTTCTAGAGGAAATTGCCTCTGATGGATTGCAATGTGGCATCAGTATAGACAAGAGGGAACGAAGAATAAAATCTTTAAACACAAGCAATGCACCTGGAATCGAATAATCTAAATTATTAGCTGGGATCGGATTGTGCCCGTGGTACTTGGCTATCGCAGCCGGACCGTTTCGATCAAACCCAACTTTATGCTTCCACCATTCTCGAAGATTGTCAGATGCACCAGTAACCGCTTTCCCCT
>CANXYA010406540.1:0-12913 GCA_948193465.1 Acalypha hispida
ACAATATCACCAACACTAGAAAAGTAGATAGAGCTCTTGTTCTTATTTGCTACCAACCCAAAAGTGCTAGAAAATCTTTTTAAAATGCCATCAATCTTAAAAACTATATTAATATCAGCTTTGGCAAAAATAACATGTCATGAGCAAAACATTAGTTGCGTAACTAAAGACTTTGACAACCTATATGAAACTTGAAATATGCAGTTGTCGGTAGTCCACAATACAAAAATGAGAGGGGGGGGGGGGGTAAAGGGTCCCCTTGTCTAAGCCCTTTTCTACCCTTAAAGAAACCCACCTTCTCACGATTAACAACTAAAGAGAAATAAGTGCTACAAGACATCACCCAGGCTATAAATTGATCAGGAAATTTATAGCCTATTAACACTTCCTCAATGAAATTCCAATGCAAAGAGTCATAAGCTTTTTGATTTTTCTATAAGGAACAAAAGCAGATTGATTAAAATGCACTAATTTATCAACAATGCTTCTTAATCTAATAGTTAAGATTTTAGTGATGCATTTGTAAATGACATTACAACATGCAATAGGCCTGAAATCTGTAGCAGTCAAAGGAGTAGAAATCTTAGGCACCGGAGTAATAATAGTAGAGTTTACCTCTTTGAGAAGTCTGCCAGAAAAGAAGAACTCCTTAACAGCATTCTGAATATCAATACTGACAATACTCCAACAATTCTAAAAGAAAAAATCATTAAAACTATCAGGCTCTACTGCTTTATCTGGATGAATTGAGAACATAGCATCTTTGACCTCTTCATCAGTCACCATATTCCTTAAATACTGCTGATCAATAACATATAAGGTTTTATGAGTAAACAAGGAATAATCCACATGATAATTCCTAGTACTTGAAGTACCAAGGAAGTTTTCATAATGAGTAAGGATTTCCCTTTTTATACCACTAGAATCTGTAATAATCTGACCTTCATTGCTTCTGAACTGGGTAATAACATTAGAAGACTTCCTTTGCTTACAAACTTTATGAAAATAGTTTGTATTTTGATCTCCCAACTTAATCCACAGAGCTCTAGACTTTTTCCTATAGAAAGATTCCTCTTAATTCATAAGCAGTTTTAATCTTTGATAAGTCTCTCTTTCTTCAACTTGTAACACAACATCATCAGGATTATCTTGAAGACTTATCTACATATCATTCAGATTCTACCTCATTTAACAAATTTGGTTACTCATATCATAACAGAGCTTTTTATTCAACTTTTGTAACTCTTGTCTAACTATGCTAAGTTTCCTATAGCATCTAAACATGGCACAACCATGCACATCAATACTCCAAGCCTTAGCCACTACAGCTTTAAAATCAGGGCATAAACTCCGCATATTATAAAATCTGAACATAGCCTTAATAGGTTGATAGTTAATCAAATGAATAACAATAGGACTATGATCTGAGATTCCAGGTGAAAGAGCTTCACAAAAACTAGAACTCCAGCTATCCAACCATTCTTCATTGACAAACACCCAATCCAAGTTCCTGAGTATTCTAGAGTCTTCAAGTTGGTTATTACACCACGAAACTTACACCCATATCTATTAATTCTAATCGGACTTAAATCTTCAATACATCCCCTAAAATTATTAGTTGCATTCTCATCAATACTTAACCCACCATGTCTATCATCATTACTTAAAACTGCATTAAAGTCACCACTAATGATCCAAGGACCATTAGTTAATAAAGCACAATTACAAAGACCATTCCACAATTCCTTTATTCATTCACATTATAGGAACCATACATTGCAGTAATATAAAATAACTGATTCTGGTATCTGACTTTGCAATCGATGAATTGGTTGTGAGAAATAAGAGGATCAATGGTAAACTGGTCCTTTTTAAACATGATCCAAATTCTACTACCTTCATCAACTAGGTAGTTAACAATAAGACTCCAATTAGTATCCATACTCCTCCAAACTTTATCCTTATTAATTAAGTGAACTCTAGTTTCTATTAGCCCCATAATCTGAATATTTTTCTTCTTAATAAGAGTTTTAACCTCTAATAATTTATGAGGACTATTCAATCCTCTAATATTCCATGTTGTAATCATTGGGTAGTGTTAACTGGCTTATGAAACTTTCCATGTCTACCCTCTCCTATAACACCAACATCACTCTTCATTTTAGGACTAGAACCTTATTTCTGAGTTTTGTTCCTTGGTGAAACAAGAGTCCCTTCCTTATCAATATTCTTATCCACCATAGGTGCTTTCCCTTTGTTTACAGGGTCTTCTTTCCTTTTAATAAATCAGTAGGCACTGCTGCCATAACTTCTGATCCACCAGTAGGAACTTCTATCTTCCCCTCTAATAAAGCCACATACCCAGTTTCCTTTCCATGTACTAGAATATATGTATCACCAGACAAAACACTCTCTTATACCTCCTTTCTTCTCCACTCCTTCTTAACTGCTTGTCTGCAAGTTGTAGCATCATGACCCATTCTCTTACATTTTGTACATTGAACAGGCATCCACTCATAAACTACTTTCTGGTTAATTCTTTTTCCTTTTTCATCCACCAAATCAATATTACTAGGAAACTCCTTATCAAGATTTATTTCAACCAAAATCCTAGTATATCCAAGCTTAGTTTTCTTAAGAGTATACTGATCACAGAATAATGGCTTCCCACATACACTGCCAATCTTACTCAACATACCTGTTGTCTAAAATTCCCAGGGGAAAGATGGCAATTGAACCAAAATTGGTATAGTCCTAATAGATTCCACATCCATAACCATTATTGGTTCCCATCTCTTCATGATAAGTGGCCTATTATCAAAAGTAATTGAACTCTCTCCTAGAATAGTATTACAAGCAAACTCACTCTGACAGTTAAATAAAAACAACAAAGAATTAATTCTGTTTACCTTAAGCAATCCATGAGCCCTCCATCTATTTATAGCAAAGCTGGTTAGTTTCTTCAATCTTGGCATGTAACCATAAACACAGACCATAATTGCATTCCTCCATTCTTGATCAGCTTCAGTAACTTCATTAGAGTGGAAACTCACAACTCTAGTGCCATTTTCCACAGTCCGCAGGACATATTCTAGATCTCTACCTGAAACCCTAGTTAGATTATCCGCAAACAAGGATTTCCACAACTTTGGCTTCTCTTGTACCTATGTTGTCTCCTCATTATTTTCCACATCCTCGTCCTCTATGACATCTGATTGTTCTTCATCCTCCTTATCCAATTCAATCGAATTTGTAACCATCGACCCAATTGATTTTTGAGTAATAGCATCATCCACTAATTGAGAACTATGATTGTTACGACTAGAAGAAGCTTGATTCACTGATAATTTTGGCTTTCGTCCCCGTTTCTTTCCTCCCATGAAGACGATGTTGGTTAGCAGCAGCTAAAATGCGCCAAGAGAAAGTACTTGTATTTTAAATTTCTGTTTTTTCTCTTTTTTTATATAAGTTTCTTTATTTTATGATAACAAATATTTTTTAAAATAAAATGATACTTAATATTGTAAGATTGTTATTTTTTATTTACATTTAAATTTAATTTAATTTTTCACTATAAATTATTTAATAATATTAATTTTACATAATTGTTTATTTCGAGATTATTATAATTACCAATTGAGTTTTATTTGAAAATAGTATTAGTTACTATTTTAATACTATTTCAATATTGCTTTGATGTTGATTTATAGTTGTATAAAAATATTATTGAATTGGTATCTTTCAAAAGATTTACATTTAGATTTAATTTAATTTCTCACTATGATGTAGTTTATAATAAAATTTATTCGGTATTATTTTAGTATCGATTCAGTATATGTTTGATATTTTTTTGGTCAATCCAATGCGAACTTTGATTAAACACAATTAGAAAATACAAAGAAGTTCAGTACAAAACTGAGAGCAAAGCTCAAACTACTTTCAACTGTCTACTAAGCATCTGCTATCACTATTAAAACTCT
Source organism: Acalypha hispida (assembly GCA_948193465.1). Classification (NCBI taxonomy): domain Eukaryota; kingdom Viridiplantae; phylum Streptophyta; class Magnoliopsida; order Malpighiales; family Euphorbiaceae; genus Acalypha; species Acalypha hispida. The sequence continues at coordinate 3,981 of CANXYA010406540.1, forward strand.
TGGAAAATTTTGACATAATGATCTCCCTAATCATACCAAAAACAGCATCACGGGTACTTGGAAGATTGTTCAAAATAAGCACATTTCGAGCTCTCCATAAGAAATACAAAGTTGCAGACTAATTCTAGCTAGCAAAGACTTACCTTGAGCTCTTCTCATCAACCAACTGATTTCTCTATTCAACTTAAAAGGATTCCTGAACACAAAAATAGCTTTCAACACTTTGGTCCAGACTTGATTAGAAAAACTGCAGTTGAAAAGGAGATTATGGATGTCTTCATCATGGTTATTACACCAAACACAACTGGCAGAATCGATAACCTTCCACTCTTTGAGTCTTCTTCAGGTAATAACTATCCCCTTAATCACCATCCAAAGGAAAAAATTATGCCTAGGTATAGCATCTTTAGCCTAGACTAGCTTCGCCCATTTAACATGTCACGACTCGTTTCTGAATCGGACCGGCGCTAGGGAATGGGTAGGCTTAAGGCCACCAAAACCCGTAGCAAGCCTAAACTAAAACAATATCAACCATTCATACAAATATACACTTTACACAATTTATACAAACTTCTCAAAATACAACTTTATTCATAATTACTACATCTAATTTCTAAACCATTCGGATCTTGGTGTCTAGCAACATCTAATCTTCCATTGTCTCAAAAGTAACAAACCTGCACATATTAGTGAGCGATCACTACATGCAGGGCCAAGAAAATGCCCAAGGAATAAAATTAAACAAGATGCGATGCAAATGAGGTGAAAATGCATAAAACTTGTCTCCACAATAATCTCTCTCTTTAATTCTAAAATCCATCTATCAATATTTAGATTAACACCTAAAAGTTCTTAGTGATTTCCGAGTAATGTGCCAAGATATCACACAGATATATAATTATATTTTTAACCAAATCGATCATGATAATAATATACTATTGTTCACCCCTAATTTTGCACCCCAGAACTAGGTGTCAGCGAGCGAAGAACCCGATGATAAAAACAACATTCATACATCGTAATCGAGTAGAGATTCATACTATCTAAGCTCAATTGTTGGAAGATTGGACCTAATTTCCTCCTTTTCCCCCCATATTTTTGCATTAATCTGAGCCTTTTGCCCTCCATTTTACCAGAGACAAACCGCGTCCGACAAGGACCAAAAATAGCCGGACGACTATGATTAGAGTCGGACGGCTCTGACCATAGCCAGCCGGCTATTTTTAGGTCTGGCCGGACCTTGTTTTGTCTCCTTCCCCCCTGACCCGACCAGGCATGCTTGGTAACGAGTGCATATTTCCTGTACTAACCAACACCCTTATCCAGCCATTTTTAGCTCATTTTTGAATAATACAACCTGATATCTTCAATCTAACTTCACCTACTACACTCCTTCTCTAAAAACACCCAAAAAAAAGATCAAAACTTTTCCCTGAGACACCTACTTCTCATCATCAAAACACCTTCGTTTCGACCTCAAACCTTCTATTTCTTTTTTCAAACTTCTAAACCTACACACCCACTATAATTTCATATAAAAATCTGGTCTATAACAACTGATCTAGAGGTAGTTATTCTCAAGTCAAAACCCCTTCTTCAAATAAATTGAGATCTGAGGGTTCACGTTGTCCTCTAATTTCTAGGCATATTATTTTTATACTTTTGCACGTATTTTAGTCTGTACTTTTAGTGTGAGGAGTCTAGAGGCCAAACTCCATCGGACGATAGCCGTCCGGAGCTAAAGACCGCCGGCTAGTGGTCATTAAGTCTGGCCAGCTATCCTCCTGAAGAGTGAGGTGTTCCTTTTATTTTTTGTATGTTCTGTTTAGGCTTTTACCTACCTGTTTGTTCGACCAATTTCTGTTTCCAAAAGCCGAATTTAGTTTTTTCATTTTAACCATAAATTTATGCATATTTAAGTTTAAAAATATATTTTAAAATTAAGTATGGGAAACTTCGCTATTTCAAGTGTTTAATCGTTTTTGCATTTTTGATTAATTAGGGTAATTTTTGTGTTATTAATTTATGTTTATTGTTAAGTGTGTTTTATTATTATATTTGTATATATTTGTTACTTTATTATTCTTAAAGTTTGGTCCCATTCCAAGGAGGCCCAAGACGGAGATTGAAGACTTTGTAAATTTGGATGCCTTATGTAAATATAAATTAGTATAGGTTTATATTTCTTGCATTTTATTTTATTTTATTTTAATTTGTATTATTATTTAAAATTTATAATAGGTATACGTTTATTAACTTTTGGGCCTAAAAAGCCCAAAAGCCCACGCTAGAAACCTTTAGGCTTGTGGGTCTAATGCCCAAAACTCGTTTCCCCTTTGTATGCATGCTCCCCTCTTCTAATCTTTTCCCTTCTTTATTTTTATTCATTGCTTTATGTTTATTGTCATGCTTCCCCCTAATTTGATCTCTATATGCATGATTCTCACTTCTCACCTCTTCACCATTCTTTTAACATGTTTATATGACTTGTATGCTTTCCCCTTCTTACATGTTCTATATGCATGTCCCCCATTCCTTCTATCCCCTTTCTTCACATGCTTATTTATTTATTTGTATATTCACATGCTTTACCTCTTTTCTCTAATTGGGTCTTTTGATCAATACATGTTTTGCTTGTTAGATATATGCTACTTTAGGTTGTTTTGAGGCTACACCTCATCGTAGAAATCTCCCAACAAGTTATGGCTTACTTTCAATGTTGTATAGGGTCCAAAATCTCTCGAGTGGGTATGGTGGCGTCAATGTGGATAGGCGCAATACAAACCCACTTAAACTGTGAGAGATTTTATTTTTAGACCTAAAGTTCATACACTTATAGAGTAAAAATTTTGTGCAAAAACAAAATTGAGAGGTATTCAGATTTGATTGGTTGCACATATTGAGATTAATTCTCTTATGGTGGACGCTTTGATGTTTTCATTAATATAGCAGTATTTTAAATGCGTCAAATATTGATAGCCGCGATGATAAAATTAAGTGCATTGAAAAAATCAAGCATATGTTCAATAGCATATATCCGTATTAGTGAGATAGGATTATTGAACGAAATAATCCAAGATACTCATTTGATCCATATTTGTTATTTTACTATGTGTTGATGAGTTAAAACTTTTGTTACTCAAAAGTCTCGTTGAGTTCTTAAAAGTTGTTGAAATAAATTTTCACAACATAGTTTTGAGATTATGAGACAAAAATTTCAATATTAGGGGGGAGAAAATAATACTGTCGAAATAAAAATTTCATGAAATACTTCATATTTGTCTCATTTGAATTCCAAGTATATTTTTGTGACTCTGAAGTTTAAGAGATTATTTATTTATAAAATTTGATAAATCAGCTATCAGATGCACTTGCTGATTTAGATTGAGTAACAGATGATACTGATGTGAGAACGCTTCCTAAAGAAGCTCCAGTATCTGAAATTGACAATATCGTCATGCTTCCTGAAGAAGCAAATGTATCTAAAATTGATAAAACTGAGGAGTTTTTGATAAATTATGTTAACTTCGAGGAAAAATGGAGTTGAAATAGTGATTGCATTTGTTATGCTTGCATATATATATTGCAAATGATAATATGTTGGCATAGAGATGATTGGCCAAAATGGAATGATGCCATACAAGTCGAATTAAATTCTTTGAAAACGCATGAAAATTTTAGACCAATAGTCACATGTGTATTTGTGAGAAATATGAAATCACGCGATAAAACTTGTTGCACAGTTTTTTCCAAAGAATGTGAATTGATTATGAGGAGATATACTCTCTTGTGGTTGTTACAATGATTTTTGTTATTTTATCAGTTTTGCAGTACATGAAAGACTTGAGATTATTTGAATGAATATTGTCACAGCTTACCTAGAAGGTTTGCTTGAGAATGATATCTACATGAAAATCCTTGAAGGATTGAAAGTGAAAAACTTGAAATCTCAAAACTTTTATTCAATATGATTACAAAGATATTTATGTGGATTGAAACAATTTGAGCGCATATGGTAAAATCGCCTTAATGTTGATTACCAAAATGATCCAATTTGTTTATGTGTTTTTTTATGGAAAAACTTGAATCTAAGTTTACCATAACTGCTATTTATGTAAATAATTTGAAAAATATTGGAACTCCTGAAGATTTTTAAAAAGTAGTTGGATGGTAAGATAAATATTTTATTGATTTGATCTAATGAAAATTTTGGTGGACTTGTTCACTATGGCATTACCAATATAGTCCATCATGATATGCGCTGACTTAAAAATCTTTAGTAATGAGAGTTTCAATATTGTACTCTTTTTCCTTCACTAAAATTTTTATTCCACTAAGTTTTCCTTAATAAGGTTTTAACGAGACAATACCTCATTTATTGTAGATAGATATTTTCAGCACTGTACTTTTTTTCTTTACCAAAGGTTTTATCTCATTGGGTTTTCGTTAAAAAGGTTTTTAACAAGACAGTAATTTTTTACATAATTGACATTTAAGGGGGAGTATTATGAATAAATTATTAGTGAATGTCCATTTAGAAATTTCTAGATAATATTCTAATTAGTATTTGAGCAATATTGTAATTAGACGGCTAGGGTTTTCCTCCTATAAATAGGAGATACATTTCAACCTATATTATATCTGGAAAATATTACTCTACTGGTAAAATCTCTTCCTTCTCTTATATTTGGTGTTCTTAATTTTCTCTATTATTTAATCAAATTATGCTAATTAATTGAGAAAATGATTCCATATCCACATAGTTAAAAAAATCTAGATTAGGAAAAGAATAAAAAGGAAAAAAACACTTCCTTGGCAGGAATTCGATAACATCCTTAAAAAAGACTTGTAAAATTAGGTTTATTTAAACGTAAATTAACACGATTTTTTTTTTACATAATTTTCTTGATTTTCAAAATTATATATCTTATTTTATTTACAAATAAACCACAAACCTTATTTAGATATTTGACAGAACCATAGAGTACAAATCTGTACTTATCTTAAAAATCATAAAATTATAAAAAATAATTTTGAAGAAAATAAATGTAATCAATTTCTCTCATTAAATCGTAAACTTGTTTGTGGCTTGAGATCAGTTGGATTTGGGCCGGATCAGATCGGGCCTAAACTTCAAAACTACAAGCTAATCCTGGTCCAATCCTATAAAAAAATAGATAACGACCTTCCAACTCTGTTCGGGCTACAGTCAAGTTTAAATTCTCTTATTTTTATAAAAATAAAATAAAATAAAATAACAGTATAATATAATTATATTTTATTTTAAAAGTTTATAATATAATGATGCAAATTTGAAAGAAAACATATAAATAAATCAAATGCACATCAATAAAAGGATTCACTGTAGCCATGAAAAAAGTAAACATAAAGAGACTAAAAGAACCTGAAAATAGACTCGGCCACCACTGAGTTCAGTACGCTGCTTATGCAATAGAAATTGGTCATCTAATTAGTTCAAGCACACCCAAGCGAGGAGTTCATCCAGAGGAAGAATAATGCGTTAACAGCACCAAGAGCAGGAGAGATTTTGAAACCTTAATAAGCCATAATTAAGCTAAAGTTTAAGCATAAGATCCACGATCAGAAATTATCACGTACTTCAATATTATGGAAATTATATTGATACAATATAAGATGATAACAATAAGCATTGACCTTGAAATCTTTTCTGTAGGATCCTATTCATTATTGAAATTAAAGTCCTCATTCATGCTAAGTTGGTTCATTTTCTGCCATAATGCATTAGAAATACATAAATTAACTGCTAATATAAATGATAATTGAGACAAAAATCTTTGATAATGCCTCAATTGACATTACAAAAGCTTACAAAGAGAACCGAATGATTCAAAGCAGGCCCAGCCCTAGGACAAGACCACTAAGGTTTGCGCCGAAGGCTTCAGTATCAAAGGGTCTCGTCAAAAAAATTGAGTTATTTGTATATAAGTGAACAAATGAACTCTAAATTTTACAGTAAAAACCAAATTAGCTTAGTTTTAAACTTCTTTTTATATCAATTTAATTATTCATTTTTTTACTAAATCAATTTAATTATTCTATTTCTTATATCAAGTAATAAATTTCGATTGATATCAATGTTTTTTTTTAATAATTAAGGTATATTTCAATAATCCACAAAATGTGAAAAATCAACCAAAACAACTCGCTTTCGCACACTCAAGGCTACGTAGGTTACAAATACAAGTTTAAGTACAATCAAAGAAGTAATTACATGGATCTAAAAATGAAAAATAAGTCTTGAAATACATCACTAGCCTAATAAGGAAACATAGGACATTCTACTTTAAACAAACCGATTCAACCATACAAGAAAAGATTAAGCGCTAGCCACAAATTCTTGAATCAGAGAAGACTCGACAATTCTATTTTTCCAAATATTTCACATGATTGTTAGTCTAAGAATTTTCCAAAATAAAGAGAACCGTTGCAATTTGAACAGACTAATATCAATGTAATAAATTAATAACATTTTATAATAAAATTATCCATTTTTTTAATTGAATAAAATTAAGGTTATTTGATTTATCAATAAAATATATGGATTGATTTGATGAAGTTAAAATTGAATTAATTTTCTAAAAAGTGAACTTTAAGGGGCTATTTGATAATCGTTTTAAAAATGAAAACAAATTTAGTTGCCTCATATTGTAATATGAAGTGAAAATATATATTAAAGGCCACAAATTAAATTTCTACTTAATAATATTATCGAAGGGTTCCAATCTAATGAATTTATCATTTTCAAAATATATATATATATCATATATTTGTAAAAATATAAAAAATAGTGTACACATTTTTTTAAAATAATTCTCATATCTTTTATATGATACAACAATTCTAATTAAAATTAAAGTAATATAATTAATTTTTTAAGAAAATTGTATACTTTGCATTACAATTTTTTTTCTATATCAAATTTTTATATAATTTTTAAAAATTAATTTTACTTCTTTATATACATATAAATATTATGTTTTTATATTTTTATAACTTATTACATTTTTCTAATTTGTTTTCTATATAATATTATAATTAAAAATAATTTTTTTAGATCGTTCAAATATTGGCTTAGGCCCGACCAAGTTAAGGCTCGCCGGATTGAAAGAAGATAATAAAGTAATATTGACCTAACTATGATAATTTATTCTTGCTTTTTTTTCTTACTCGATCATTGTCCAATTGTATTCTTGCTTTGAGTTCTTGAAGTTCATTGTTGAGTTGAAGTTGCCTGGTCTAAAATACCGACCCAAAGGCACTCTCTAGTGCTTGTCAGGTAGAATATGCAGTAGGCATGCCAACAACATACAAAAGACTTTCTTTGAGAGAGAGGACATAATTCAAGAGAGTACAAGTTGATTTCGCCGGAGAGTGTAAGAATACGTTGGGTTTTGTTAGAATTATTGTTAGAATAAATACGAAAATAATCAAAGTACAAACAGGAATAAAAAAAATATAATTAATTAAAATAAACAAATAATTAATTATAAGAAAAAGAATCGAAAATAAAGAAATAATACAAATCGGAAGGAAAATCGAGACATGTATGTAGCAGTTTGCTTAAGACAGAATTGCGCCTACTCCAACGGTACTGAGTGTACGGAGGCGTCTGTCTCCCAGGATACAACGATTATCTGTCAGAATTAATGCACTTTAATTCGGACACAGCGAACGAACAGTACCTAATCTATCACCGGATTAAAAACGAGAGAAAATTTTCTAGCTCGAAATAATTAGCAAATTTCGGCAAGGGAGAATAGGATAAAAGAGTGAACAGCTCTTTTTTCTTAATGTAAGGGTTTTCTAAAGAGTTACTAGTATTAAGAGTTTCTTTAATTTAATAAATTAAATTCGTAATTAACAAATTTAATATATTAAATTCAGATTTAACTTAAAAATCAGGCCCAATCGGCCTCGCGTTGCCCACATCGTGCGGGTGCGCCCCTTACCCCGTAAGTGGCTCGATTGCACCCCCTGCACGCGCGAGAGAGAGCCTTCTAACTACACATTCTTGAACCATCATAATGGATACAAGCTTATAAACATTTCATTCTTTTCTCACATTTCCAATGTGGGAAAACACCATTTTTTCAATGCTTCACTAACCAACTTTGATCATCAATTTCTCATTCAATATTCAACCGTTTTGAGCACACGATATCCCGTTTTAACCGTCTCATGGAGTAGAATACGAAACACATAAATTCATTATTCGATACCTTCATTTCGCACGTTAAAAAGTGTCTCAAAAGTACTTAGTAACCAACTCTTTTCCAATAGGTTTCAAATAGTATGAGTGGCGTCGAGTTGGTAATTTGCTTCAATCTATAAAACTTGAATAATTGTGACAATTAAAATGTAAATAATTATGACAATTAGCAAGAGAGAAAAATTGGATTTTCCATAAGATATAATTTTGGGAAGTAAGTTTAATCAAAAGTGAGTTATTTTTGGTGGGTGGTAAGGGTAGTGTAACGTTGTTAGTGGGAATAAGAGCCATTGGAGAAGAAGAAAAAAAATATTTAGAATTTGGTCGAGTGCAGCTCTGTAACTATGAAAGGTATTCAACAATTAGGGTTTTTTTGTGCATATTGATTATAATGACAATAGATTACTACCTATTTATATAGTTACTAATTATCAAAATTTTTTATTGTGTCCAATTAGGGTTTCTTAATTATTTCATGATTGTAATATATAATAAAATAAAGATGGAATCAAAACATCTTAATTAAACAGAATCTTTAACAAAAACCGTATTACCATTGATCATTATATGATAATTTTTTTATTAGTCGTAATATGATCATTGATCAAAATTCTAATTGAACCTTATAAGTAAAAATATTTGAACCCTTTAAAATTACTGCCAATGATAGAAAACTAGATCA
>CANXYA010411850.1:0-12054 GCA_948193465.1 Acalypha hispida
AGGACTTTTTTTAAGATTTGTTCTCTTATCCCCCCTTGTTTAGACGGTTGATTTCATATTACCAGCGGCTTATAAATGGCTTTCATGGTTTAGGCATATATGCATACGAAACCATGTTATAGCTGATTCGAGCGGAGTAAATGAATCACGACGAGAACATTTGCACTGCGTTTTCGTTATGCTAAAGCGATATCTATGTGTATTAGTTCTCAACGTTTTCATTTTTAAGAGCTTTCGATAAGTCAGGGCACATAGCAGAACCATTCAGCAAAGAGTAAAAAGAACACTTTCTAATTTTACACAGCTCAAAGATGTTCAAATTCTGTTTCATCACAGATTGTTTCATAGAATTTTACAATGGATACATATTATGTATTCAAGGGTAAAGATCTCTTGGGATGATAATGTTTCCAATGTTGTTGTGCCATGGGTCAGCCAAGTGACTTGCCAAGTTCTCCAATGGTCCTGTGCCTGGGTATGCTGATTGTTGCACACAGAATCCGACGAATGCCAAAATAGCTAGACGGCCTGCACAACATAAAATTAACATTAGTATTTTCTTAAATCAAAGTATCGGATTGGAAATTACGCGCATTTTCTCGAGATCTAAACAATAAATCAGGATTTGTCAGCTTACCGTTCTTGATTTCCTTGACTTTGTATTCATGGAACTTAGCAGGGTCCTTAGAGTAACCCAAAGGATCAAAAGCACCACCTGGGTACTTCTTCTTCTCAGGGTCTTTCTCCATGCTACGTTGGTGCTCAACGAAAGCAATGGCGATGAATTCAATAACTAAAATGATAGGAAGGTAACCCCATGGAACAGGTTGTCCCAAGTAGGTTGCTTGACCTCCAGGCGTTGCTGCCCATTGTTGTGCCTGTACCCAGTTGCCTAATCCCAAGGCCTCCGGCACTAGAACTCCAGGCTGCAAAAATCCCATTCAACAAAACTCAACTTAAAAACAAAAAAAAATTGTACTAGAATCATCTCGAAAACTATAAGATTACAAACTCGAACATGAAGCCTACTCAATCCAAAGTAATAAAAATGACAAATATAGCAAAAGGATAGTAAACTTACAACAGCAAGCATGCACCATCTGCAGTGAATGAGTTCAGACTCCTTGAATCTTTCCAAGTTCTCAGGAACCTCACCGAGACGAAGAGGGTCGAATCCAAAGTCACTGAATCCAAAAAGCAGTAGCCTCATCAAACGTTCTGTAACATTAACTTGCTAATAAGTAGAGTACATGATGAATGAATGAGCTTACCCGGGAGCGGAGCCATCGAGGTAAGGAGGGCGAGGCTGGCCAGGCATCCATTCAGCAGACATGGTAAAACGAGCATGGCCCTGAACAGAAGGAAGAGGAATAGAAGAAGCAAATTTAGACTTGGAAGAAGAAAGAAGAGAAGGGAAAGCAGTGGCAATGCCACCACAGCTCATCAATGCGTTAGTAGCCATATTATTATGATTTTTCTTCTTTCTTTGTTTCTTTCTTGTGTTTGCATGTAATGAAATTAGATATGGAGGTGTGTGAAGTAGAAGTAAATGAAAAATAAGGATGCATGCAGAATCTAAAAGAGGATTGTTATTGGCTAAGAGAAGTTGATTTGGATAAGTTATTGGGCCACGTTGAATTTGTCAATCTACTTTCTTGGTTATGTGTAATATCCTATTCTTGTGCGGTGCTGCTTATTTGCCTACAAATATCATTTGTCTTTTCCTTTTGAAAAAAAAAATATCAATCTTCTATTGCTCTTCTATCTTTAGAGATGAGTTCTGTGATGACTCAATTTATGAATTAAGATAGCTGTTATCACTTGGGTTATTGATTCAACCATATTTTTTTTACCATATGATTTCATTTCATAAAATTTAAAAATTATTACCACTTTGTCTGAACTAAATGTTTGTTTTGAATTTTCTGGCACATAAAATCTCAATTGGTTAAAAAGTTGTACTACCCGGTAATTACTAATTTTTAATTCAGTTTTTACACAAGATTTCAATGGAGTAGATTATTACTTAACCTCTCATGTATAGTACACTAAAGACTGAACATTGATCAAGTTAGTTCTATTTTGATTCCATTTGGTTCTGTTTGAATTGCATTGTAAAAATAAATTGGCATTCTTTAAAATGTGTAAAGATATTTATGGGGGAAAAATGAAACTTCGTAGCATAGATGATAGAACAAAAAAAATTGAAGAAATAAAATTTTGATTATATTCGGTTTGAATAATGTAATTAAAATAGACACAAGAATGGAATGAACAAAAATTGCACACACTTCTCATTATTTGGTAACAACAAACGAACCACAGTGCCGAGAGCATTCTAGTATTCACAGGTGATACTAACTAAATGAACTTATCCTTTTATAAAGTTCAGAATATGGTGCAAGGGTGAGATTTGTACGCAAATCTTGCGGACTGCAATGCCTTCTGTAGTTAGCATTATATCAAGTGCAGCAGCTCCCGGGTAGAGAAGCAAAAAACGCACATGTGATGGAGGTTTTCTTCAGCATCAAACCATAACAAACTTGATTTTGTAAATATGCATAGAACCTGAACACAATTAAAACAAACCATTACAGAAAGTGGCATAAAAGAAATGTGGCAGAGCTATGAAACAAAATACAGGAATACGCAGTAGATTCAGTAAACTACTTGCATAAATATAGCATTTTGCAGCTGCAGAAATCTGTTAAAGGTTACTGGTAATGCAAAAAACCTTGCAAAAATGCAAATTGATGACAACCGAAGACTAGGCCAAGATAGTTTCAGAATCAACTAAATGAATCATGTTTTCAGCAAAAGAAACCAAGACTAGCCAATAGTTTCAGCATCGACAAAATGTAGGCAAAGATAGTTTCACCATCAACAAAATGAATCATGTTTTCAGCAAAAGAAACCAAGACTTGCAATGAAATAAACCACCACATGAGAAAGAATACAGCTAACCTAGACATGAATAAGTTGCAAAATAAGACCAGACGGTGGAAGTTTGACCACAACTACTACAGTGCAACAATTACCCTATCGGGTATTGGAATGATTTGATCTAGGACAATCACATAAACTCACCACGATTGTATGACAGATCCCATCATGTTTTGCATGTTCCGTAGACTGATAAAACAAGCAAACCACATTATTCGATAATCACTGTTCTAACAAAATATTGTTCTTGAATTTGAGCAGCATAATTAAAGGCGAGTAATGAATCGAAATGTTTAATGTATTGACACATCAATCCTTAATCTACATCTCATCTGCTTAATTTTCAGAAAAATGACTTCTAAGAACTCAATCAACATCGTTCCTACTAATACAACTGTATCCCACCAGTCACCAGAATATGATCACACTTCTACAAAAATGTAACATAACTTTTTTTTCCGAGGGATAAAAATGTAACAACCCAATTCAATTGAATAATTACGGAGTTGAATTCTAACACCACAAGTGAGTTGAAGCAGAAGTAGTTTGACTGCCAGAAGCTTCCTCATCTAGTCATCTTCACTCGCTTATTTGGAATGATGACAACTACTATCTTTAGTGTATGCTGACAGTAGTTTCTGCAAAAATGCAATAACAAGTCCAGACCCTTGATTCTCAAATAGAAAGAAACTGTCTACACTGACTCAATTTCATAGATAGTATAGATAACAAATTAGAGCCTCAGATAGATCTGGAAGTACAAAGCTCAGATATATATGTATACTAGGTTTGACTAGTCACGCGCAACATGTTAAAAGATTTAGTAAAAATATCAATTATTTGTTATTAATATATTTACTAAATTCTAAAAATCCAGAGTTTATTCTTAAAAATCATGAAAAGTATGTTCAAAGTTCACTTTCGTACAAAGCCAGAATAAGGAAAAGAAATAAACAATAGAGAGCAATCACAGTCTGCAATTCTTATCAGGCAGTGGTCAATGGAAATGAAAATTAACATTTCACTAGCTACCAAAAGATTTACCCTGCTGTGAAACCAGTAAAATTTCTCTCCATGCATGACTTTGAAGGCATTCAAAACTATATCATCACAGCCTTACCGTGAAATAAAGAAATAGAGGAAATTTACACCAACACTACAAAAAGAAAAAGAAATGACAGAAAATCACTGGCTTCGCTTGCAATCTAAGAGAGAGGAACTCAACCTCCTCTCTCTCCAAGAGCAAAGCCTCAGGATTTTAAAGAAGGGGCGCCCCGATCCACCAGTATCAGACAAGATAAAGAAATACAACTAGGCCAACCTGGCTGCAATTAAAAATATTTCAATCACCCTGCCAACATAGCCTAGCAGCATTCCCTTAACATAATCTGATTTTTGCAATCTACTAGACATTAGTGTCATCATCACAGGCTCTTAATATTCCGTTTTCAGAAACACATGAAAAAATTGAGGCAAATTACAATTTCAGTTGAAAAATATATACAAATACATACACGTACAAATGCAGAGTGGTTTATTTAGTTTAAAAAAAAGATAACTGACTAGATTTAGAAATTTTAGACTTCGCAACAATTCAGAAATGGGAGGCAACCACTCAACAAAAACACCCCTCCACTTTCCAAGAGCAGCCTTTTTTTTTTCTTTCTAAATTTAAACATGATTTGCAATGCCAAATAGGTCATTCTCACCTCAAAAGAGTACCCACACTCTTAACTCAACTCAAGCCCTAGTCCCAAGTTCATTTGAGGTAGTACCCTCATTCTTATTAGACATAAATTCAGCAATGTAGCTGATCGGTTGCAATAGATTTCAGAAAAATCACACATTTTCAAATGTGTGATCTTTTGCTAGAAAATTGGAACGCAGGAAAGGCTCGGATTTGTAAGAAAAATCAGAGAAGTAAAACGAGACAACACAGTATCACGACTGCAAATCTTGAAGCAAAGAAGTTTCAGTAAAACTCTTCAAAACAACAAAAAGTACCCCGCCGTGAAGACTAGGCAATGTCTCTTCCAAACTCTGATATTGTAAAATAAAAAAGATATCGTCATAACCTAGCTCAGCAAGCATATACAGTCAAATCTCCATAAAATGAAAAACTTGCCTCTTAAGATGGATAATTATTGTTGTTGCTTTGTTCTTGCTATCAAACAGGGCTGCTAAGTGACACATCCAAGAGGTAACCATTTTAAGTAATCATTGGTTCTGCTAACTATTAGAGACAAAGGAGTCAACCGCCCTTGTAACACTCCTTTTCTTTTTTGTCTCTAAGAGCAAATCCACATTCATTTTGAGCAGTATAAAGGTTCTTTACAGGAATAAATTATGAAGAAAGGGTCATATCAGTCCAACTTGTGTACATTGGTAACGTAGGCTTACAGCATTCATTAAACATGATCTGTTTTTGGCACTCTGTAAACACTAAGGTCATCATCACACACAAATGTTACATTTGCAGAAACATTGAGCACACACTGAGGAGACAAATTGCAACTTCAGTCCACGGTCCACACATACAGAAAAACATGTATATATACATGGAGTAGTTCCACAAAACAAATGACAACCAGAAATTTAGACTCCGGAACAATTCTTTGCAATCTCAGAGAGCAATTTTTTTTTTTTTTTTGAAATTGAAGAATTTTTATATAACTTGATTTGTTTATTTCAAGGAAAATCAATTCAAATGAAATGTCATTTCTTTAATAAAGAAAAACTGAACGAAATCACTGGGTTCGCAACAAAATCAGAGAGCAATCAATCGATCAAATTTGAAAACACCTTCCAAATTCAATTCTCTCCCTGAGAGTGAACCCTCATCCTTATTACATTGATTGGAAATGTAGTCAATCAGAGCTCAGAATTGTAAGAAAAATCAAAGAAAGGAGAAAACGACTATACCTAGTATCACGGCTGCAATTCTTAGAAGAAAGCAAAGGAATTCAAAAATTGATAAGCAGCACAAACACCCATCATTCAGTAACTCAGTAAAAGAACAAGAATTACCCCGCCGTAAAAACTAAGCTTCGTCTCTCTCTAAATCTGATATTGTAAAATCAAAAGGATATCCTCATAGCCCATTTGCTCAAGTATACAGTAAACCTCTATAAAATGAAAATTATCCCTCGGATGAACAATCAATGCATTTGTGTTTTCTGATTCCTGTCAAAAAGAGATGTTGAGTGACAAATCAAAGAGGGAATTCTTGAAATCATTGGCTCAGCTTACTGTTAGAGAGAGAGGAGTCAACCGCCCTTGTAACACTCATTTTTTCTCTCTCAGAGCAAAGCCTCCTTCATTCTGAGCAATATAAAGGTTATTTTACTGCAATAAATTATGAAGAAAGGGTCTTTCCGGTCCTTCAACTCATGCACAAGGGTCAAATAGATCTATTTCAAACTTTGGCATTAAGATCTAATATTTTGATTCTTAACAACAAAAACACAGCATTGTTAGTTGTCACTGCCTCAATTTCATTGATAATAACAAAAAAACAGAGCTCAAATAGATCTGGAAGTACAAAGCTCAGATATACAAGTATATGGTCTTAATAAAGTCGGACTAACAAAAAGAAATTACTCAACAGAGTAATCACATGCTGCAATTCTTACAAGGCAGTAGTTAATAGAAATGAAGACCACCATTTCACGTACCTACCACCAAAAGATTTACCCTGCTGTGAAAACTGGTTATATTCTCTCATGTGTCTGATTATTAGGACAATCAAAACAATATCATCACAGCTTAATAGTAACCATTATGAAAAATCAAAGAAATTACACCACACACTACCTTTTCCAACAAAAAAAAAGAAAGAAGATAGGAATAGAGAATCACAGGTCACTGCCAATAAGAACTAGAGGAAGCCGGCCTCCTTTTGTTCGAAGAGCAGATCCCCAGTTTTCAAAGGAAGCTCAGTTCCACCATTCATGAAGGCATGAAAAAGAACAAAGCAAGATCATACTGGCTGCGATTCAAATATTTCAATCACCCCGCTAATATAGCCTAACAGCATTCCTTTAACATCATCTGATTTTTGCACTCCGGAAAACATCAGCGTCATTATCACAGGCTATTTACATTCCATTTTCATTAACAAGTTCGTAAAATTGCAAGTTTGCGCGTCTGGTTCGGTTTTTGAAACTGTTTGCAACTTCAATTTATACAAATATAGACTCTGCAACAATTCAGAAATGGGTGGCAACCACTCACAAAAACACCCACCCACAGCTTTCTGAGAGCAAAGTCTCTTTCTTTTTTAAAAAAACCTCAAAAGAGTACTTGAATAATTTGATTTGTTTCTTTTAAGGTGGTTTGGCCATGTAAAACGCAGGCCAATAGATGCCACGGTTAGAAGAGTAGAAAACATAGGAGTAGTTGAGAGGAAGAGAGGTAGGGGTAGACCTACACTTGGAATATATTGGCTAATCATGATATGCATTGTTCACAAATATCAAAGGATTTAACCCAAAATCGTATACATGGAGGCAAAGAATTCAAGTGGCCGACCCCAAACAAACTTGAAATCAAGGCTTGAGTGAGTTGAGTTTGATTCAAGAAAATAATATAAGAGATGTTTTCCAAACAAGCTAGTTGGAACAAGTATGCACTTGTCTTAAGTGTTCTGTAAAAGTTCTTACCCGCAGAAACATGATTCAATCCAGATGTCAAACAGACCTTCAAAACACCATTCCATACTCCCTGTGAGAGCAAACCCTCTTTCTGATAAGACTGATAAATTCAGCAATGTAAATCACATTTTTGATAAATATGTAGTTTTTGTAAGAAAAACAGAATGGCAAAAGGCTCAGATTTGTTAAAAATATCAGAGAAAGAAAAAGATGCAAAACTTAGCATCACGGCTGCAATTCTAGGAAGAAAGCATAGCAATTCAAGAATTGCTAAGCATGTCAAATACCCATCAGCTGGGTTTAGGGTTTAGGATTTAGGGTTCAGTAAAACACCAAGAATTACCCCGCCGTAAAAACCAAGAATTGTACCTTCCTAAATCTGATATTGAAAAATAAAAACAATATCCTCATTGCCTAACTCGGAATATACAGTAAAATCCTCTATGAAATGAAAAACTTTCCCTCTGACATGGATTATTACTGCTTTTGCTGTTTCTTTGCTCTTTAAAAAGGGCTGTTGAGTACAAATCAAAGAGGGAATTACAGACATCATTGGCTCTGCTTACTATTAGAGAAAGCAAGAAGTCAACCGCCCTTGTAACGCTCCTTTTTCCTCTCTCTCTAAGAGCAAAGCCTCACTCATTCTGAGCAGTGTAAGGGTTCTATAATAGAATAAAGTGCGAAGAAAATGTCATCCCAGTCCATAAACTTGTGTTCAAGGGTCAAATAGAGCAATTCAAATTTCTTTAAAAAGGGCTGTTGCGTGACACATTAAAGAGGGAACTGCAGAAATCATTGGCTCTGCTTACTATTTAGAGAAAGAAAAGAGCCAACCACCCTCGTAACACTCCTTTTTCCTCTCTCTAAGAGCAAAGCCTTGCTCATTCACAGCAGTGTAAACTATGAAGAAAAAGTCACATAGGTCCTTAAACTTGTATACAAGGGTCAACTAGATCAATTTAAACTTCCATATAACAAACAGAACCTTGCATAGATCTCGAAGTATAAAGCTGAGATATGTATGTAGTCTTGAGTCTTAACAAAGTTAGACTATGAAAAAGAAATAAATAACAACAGAGCAATCACAAGCTGCAATTCTTATAAGGCAGTAGTCATGGAAAAGAAAATCACCATTTTATTTACCTACCACTGAAAGATTTACCCTGCTGTGAAAACCGGTTAAATTTCTCTCCATATCTGACTTTTAAGACATTCAAAACTATTTCATCACAGCCTTACCAAGGGAAATTACACAAATACCAACTTTAACATGAAAGAAAGGAATAAACAATCACAGGGTTTGCTAGCAATCAGAGAGAGCGAGGAAAGTAACATGCATTCTCTCCAAGAGCAAACCCTCAGGTTATTTAAGGTGGGACGCTCAGTTCCACCATTGAATCAGACAAGAAAAGAACAGAGCAAGGCCAAATTGGCAGCAATTAAAAATTTGTAATCACCCTGCCAATATTGCCTAGCAGCAGTCCCTTACCAAAATCTGATACCCAACACTGCAGAATAAAAAATAATTTTACAAATGCCTAAACTTAAAAATCATTTCAAAAATACCTATTAAATAACCCATTTTCTCCCTCATACCCACTTTTTACCCTTAGGCATTTTTGCAAATGAAATTTTTTTAGACAATTTGCAAATATTTGTGAAAATGTAGTATCTTATATAGTTTCTACAACTGCTTTTTGCACTCTGGAAAACACTAGTCATCTCCGGTCCGGTTTTTAAAACATCAATTGCAACTTCAATCCATACAATATGTAGAGCGGTTTATTTAGTAAAAGAAACAACGATTCAGAAGGGGAGGCAACCACTCTACAAAAACACCTACCCACAACTTTCTGAGAGCAAAGTCTGTTTCTTCTGATCAAACTCATACGTTTGTTTGTTTCGATAGAGATCTAAAGAATAAAGCAAACCCAAACAGGCCACAGGCCTTTAAAACACCTCCAGATTCTGGTTCAGAAAGCAAATTCTCATTCTTAACAGACTCATTAATCCAGCAATGTAGCTAAACAATCTGCAGAGGTCAAACATTTTTAGATAAATGATTGATCTTTCATCTAAAAATCAGCATGCAAAAGCTCAGAATTATAAAAAAAAAAATCAGATAGCACCGCGCTGCAATTATTAGAAGAATAAGCATTAAAAACAATATACCCATCAACTCAGTAACTCATTAAAACACCAAAAATTACCACAGTCATGAAAATCAAGCTTCATCTAGCTCAGAGTATACGGTAAAACCTCAATAAATTAAAACTTTTCCCTCTTTGATGAATTTAATTACTATTGCTTTGCCTGTTTGTTTACCCCTAAGAAAAGGGCTGTTGAGTGACAAATCAAAGAGGGAATTATAAAAAAATTATAGGCTTTGCTAACTATTTTAGAGAGAGAAAGGAGTCAACGGCCCTTGTAACACTCCATTGTCAGAGTCTCAATTTCATAGATATATGGATAACAAACAGAGCCTTGCATAGATCTCGAAGTATAAAACTCGGAAATGTATGTAGTTTTAACAAAGTTAGGCTATGCAAAAGAAACAAATAACAACAGAGCAATCATAAGCAGCAATTCTTATGAGGCAGTAGTCGATGGAAATGAAAATCACCATTTTATTTACCTACTACCAAAAGATTTACCCTGCTGTTAACACTGGTTAAATTTCTCTCCATGTCTGACTTTGAAGATATTCAAAGCTATATCATCACAGCCTTACCAAGGACCGACTTTTAAAAGAAAGAAAGGAATAAACAATCACAGGGTTTGCTAGCAATCAGAGAGAGAAGAAGGTATCATCCTTTCTCTCCAAGAGCAAACCCTCAGGTTATTCAAGAAGGGAAGCTCAGTTCCACCACTGAATCAGACAAGAAAAGAACAGAGCAAGGCCTAATTGGCTGCAATTGAAATTTTGTAATCACCATGCCAATATTGCCTAGCAAAAATGCTTTACCATAATCTGATTTGGAATTTTTGTACACAACACTGCAAAATGAAAATTTTTAGGCATTTTTGCAAATATTTACCGGTTCAGTTTTTAAAACACTGATTACAGCTAGAATCCGTACATATGTAGAGCGGTTTATTTTATAAAGAAACCAAGACAGAAATACATAGACTCCGCAACAATTCAGAAAGGGGAGGCAACCACTCTACAAAAACACCCACCCACAACTTTCTGAGGGCAAAGTCTCTTTCTTTTAATCAAACTCATATGCTTTGTTTGTTTAGATGGAGTGCTACGGAAAACAGCAAACCCAAACTGGCCATAAAAACGCCTCTTTCTCATTGAGATAGCAAACCCTCATTCTTATTAGACTGATAAATTCAGCAATGTAGCTAATAAAGCTGCAAAGATCAAACAATTTTCAATAAATGAATGATCTTTCATCAAAAAACCAGCATGCAAAAGCTCAGATTTATTTAAAAAAAATGAGATACCATCACAGCTGCAATTATGAAAAGAATAAGCATAAAAAATATACCTATCAGCTCAGTAACTCAGTAAAACACCAAGATTTACCTGACCATGAAAATCAAGCTTCATCTAGTTCAAAATATAGAGTAAAATCTCAATAAATAAAAGTTTTCCCTCTTTGATGAATTTAAGTACTATTTGGTTCGCTGTTTGTTTGCTGCTAAGAAAAGGGCTGTTGAGTGACAAATCAAAGAGGGAATTATAAAAATTTTAGAGAGAGAAAGGAGTCAACCGCCCTAGTAACACTCCATTCATTTTAAGGGGCGATAATAGGTTAACCTAAAATGGCTAAATTGGTTATGAATTTTGTTAATTAAATGGTTAATGGTTAATTAAAAGTATAAATCAAATTATATTTAATTAAGTTTGGTTTAATGCTTAATTAAATTTTATAATCATAATTCAATTTTTAAAAAATCGAAATCAAGTAATTACATGTAAAAAAAATAATGATCAAGTAATTACATGTTAAAAAATAGAGTTATGTAAATTTACATAAACAATTTGCATCAAAATGATAAAATCTACAGATTCTAAATATAACTAAAGTGTTAAGTGTCGAAACCTAAATGACGTTGTTTTTGCACATAGTAATTTGGTTAATTTTGGATAATTTGATTAAAAAAATTGGGTAATTTACACGGGTTGTCTCTAAACTTTGGTCTAGCTACCACCATTGTCCTTGAATTTTAATTTTTTTACCTAATGTCCCTGAACTTCAATTTACCTACCATCATAATTTATGTACCCGGTTAGCCGGTAATAATGCTGATGTGGCCAATTTTTTTTCAAAAAAAAATATCTTTCTTCTTCACAACACTAATTTGGTGTCGTTTCACAGTGCATAGAAAAAAAAAAAAAGAAACTGAAATCTAAACGAGGACCATAACCACCGTTCTTCCTCATTTCATCCACCATTAATGTAACGCCTGTAGCGTTATAAAGTCGTTAATTATTAAATATTAGATA
>CANXYA010417760.1:0-14749 GCA_948193465.1 Acalypha hispida
CGGAACTTTCATAAAAATATCATTAATAGGAATACTCACACAATTAATCTTTATAAAATTTTAATATTAGAATTAAAACCACTTTATAAAAACATAACAGATATAATCTTCATATTATCATCTAAATTATAAATCCGAAATAAAATTAAATCCATAAAGTCCATAACCAAAATGAAATACAGAACATGAAGTACTACTGCAACAACTAGAACAACAAGTAAAACTCATAACCTACATAATATGGTCGATGCGAAAGATGTCCGGTAATGACTCCTGATCGAAAGAGAATGGAAATACTTATCCTGAAAAAATAGTTGAGGAGAGTCAGACCTCACTGAGTGAATTAATATTATAATTAAATATACACTTTAATTTCATAAAAACAGTTAAAACATTTTATGTAAAACCTTTCATAGAAACTTTATTAAACAATAAGTTAGGACATGAGAATAACCGAGAACCATAAACCTCAAATAATCCCCTCTAATCCATCAAAAGTATTAGCCTAGAATCCATCTAACCTCAAAATCAATATATCGTCCTTTGTCCAAGGACTGGTGGTCCCCGAGAGCACGAAGCTCCCACCGAGGTGCCAACAGTTCACTTAACAACATCTCTTAGACTGGTCCCCGAGAGCACGAAACTCCCACCGAGGTGCCAAAACACATATCATAACACAACCTGGTCCCCGAGAGCGCGTAGCTCCAACAGAGGTGCCAACCACATAATAAAATTAATTATAAAATCATAACAAACCTGTTTCGTCATTACCATTACCCTTTTCACTGATCAGTACTGGCGCACGCTCAGTTCTGGTGCCGCCCACCAGAAGACACGATCTAAGTGATTCTCCAATCCAAAAGCAATTTCCAATAATAGTTATAAAAACGTTTAAATAAAATACTTTTAAATTTGAAAATCATAACGTAACGAAGGACTTATATAAATGGATATAAGAAGAAAATAATAAGAAAAGAAATGGAATTATATATAAAAGATAATAGAATAATGAGATGAAATTAAAACATATATTTAACCATAATATTAACTCACAGTCGGATTGCACTCCTCGGCGCTGCCGCTGCTGCTGTCCCGAGGTACTTGGGATGTCTCTGGGGTTCGCTATATTATTAAAAAGAATTTATTACTAACAGAACTTAAATATATATAAACGAAAAGATTTCTAAACTAACGTCTCATACGTCCTAACTATCTAACGGAAAGATTTTAACAGAATTATACTATTCCTATTATTAACTATATATATATATATATATATATATATATATACATACTCATTACGTAACATTACAAATTCATTAAAATTTATAAATCAACTCATTTTAATACCGTTATAGTTATATAACTCATTTTATCGCCTACGATATCGAATTAGCTAATTAAATCACATTTTACACTATTTAACATTTTTATACGTAAATGTAAATAAATTTTTATCTCCTAAACCGTACGTAATCTCACTTCGCTCCAGTTACAAAAAATACTTGACATAATTTATAGTTTATTTTAAAAATATTTCAGATTCGGTTTCGGGTGGCCGGCGGAGCTACTGTTCACGTCGGCGCGTGAACAGTACGCGCCTCCCACAAGCTACGACGACCACCACCATCTACACCAACCGAAAGCTCTCGACTCCCTGATCACAACCATACACACTACTCTCTCTGATTCCTAACCAAATGCGACAAATCTACCAAAAATTGAAGAATACATACCTCACTTCTAACTCAATTTTTCGGCGATTCGGGGGCAGTCAGGAGCAGCCACTACTTGCCGTGTGTTCTCGTCTCTCAGCTGAGCACAAGGATACCAACGTGAGCTCCATGAACACCGTGAAGTGGGTGAAAAAGGGAGGAGACAGTCGGCGGTAATAACGAGCTTAATAACTCGAATTTTACTAGTTTCCGTTCAAGAAAAATGACATAGATCGGTTAAGGAGGATGAGGGGTGAAGTGGGTTGAGATTTATTTCGAGTTTTGATGGTCGAAAACTGGCAAAAATGGAAGAGGAATTTTGGCAAGTTACTGTAGTGCTGATAACGAATTTGGAGGGCTGTTGTGTTAATTGCTGTTAAGGTAGTATTTATATGAAAGGTTTAATGGCAAATTTCAGCTTAGTCCTTCCCCTTTGCCAAGCGTCAAAATTAGCTAAACTTTTAATTACCGAATTTTCGATAATTTAACGATTTCTAATTATGAATCCCACACGAATACTCATGAGTATTATTCTTATATCTTAATTATGTATATAAACCAATTTATAAAATTTATTAATAACGATATGCTCATTATTATATATATAACAATATATTATTAAAGTAAATGAAATTTAAAATCAATTGAAAATAAATATCGAGTTTAAATTTAATAACCATAATTAAAATAATTAACTCATATAATTAAATAAAAATTCGAGATGTTACAAGAACCAGTCGGTTCTTGAACCGGTCCTGAACCGTCTCTGTACACGGTTCAGGGCCGGTTCCATTGACCTTTGAACTGTGAACTGGCGGTTTATGAACCGTGGCTAGGCCTAGGTTTAACCTTCTTCTACTTCCGACCTCTCCAATGGCACATAAAATTAAAATAAAAAGAACAAGGGTTCATTCTGATACTTCAACTTGTATGTAAGAACTAAATAATCAATTTCAAACTCTCGTAATAAATAGAATCAATATTTCAAGTTTAAAATTAAATATAATAATTTTTTTAAATTTAGCTTCATAATTTTTTTTTTGATAGAAGTCATTATTTTTTAATATATTCACATATAACTATTATGTTTATAATACATTTTATGTTTTCTTAAAATAGTATATTGTATGCTTTTAGATACTTATATAGTTAATATTTTTTACTTTTATCAAATTTAATGTTTATTTTTTTAAAAAAATGAAAAATAAAATGTTTTTAAGTTATAATATACAATTACTAAAAATTATATATTTTTGTTAATTAATTTATAAAATTATTTGATTTTAATAATTTAATATAAAATTTTTAAAATTAAATATTAAATTATAAAATTATTAATTTATACCTATAAAACAAATTTAATAGAATAATTCTCTATTAAATTATAAAACATTAATTTATACAAGTATAATAAATCTAAATTTTAACCATTAATAGTAAATCCTTGTTTGGCAACTACCTAAGAAAAAATAAAAATATATTTATTTATTTAATTTTGAAATAAAAATATTGTACCTATTTGTAAGAAAAACTCAAAATCGACAAATTTGATCCTTGCATACAAATTGAATGACTCGTGACTTTTGTTCATAACTTTTCTGCCTCCATCCATCTCTCCATTGATAAAAAAGAATTAAAAAAACACCAAAAATAATAATTAATTAATTTTTTTACTAAAAATTAATAAATTACTCTCTTCATTCTGAAATAATAGTCACTTTTAATTATTTTCGAGAAATTAAAAAAGAAGAAAATTGTTTTAAATTAAATAAATAAAAACTAATATATACTTATGTTATAAGAGAAAAAAAATAAATATTCAAATGGTAATAATATGGGACATCACAGGTATACATAAAAAAAATTAACATTAACACAAATTTTTAAAATATAAAATATTCTATTAATTTAGAATTTTTTTTTTTTTCAAAATATGCCAGGAGTAATTAATAATAGAAAAAGAAAAAGCTAAAGTTTTTTTGATGAATGCGGAAATTTTAAAAAAGGCCAAAAAATTGGTCAAGCAAAGGAGAAAGAAAGAGGGCAACGAATAACGTCGTCGCTGTAGAGGTCTAAAGTTAAAGCATTTGATAGATAGCCAATGGCACTGAATCAAGTACATAGTAATTTGGGAATCTTATTCTTAAGACCCACCAATAGTCGTCATTTTCATAATAATAATAATAATAATAATAATAATAATAATAATGCTTTAAATTCAAGCCCAGTCTTCTTCTTCAATCAAATTACTAGTGCACCAATCTCTACTATTCTCCAGGTAATATGCTTTCTTTACTGATAGAGTTATAATTGTAATGGTAATAATAATAGCATATCTGCCTTTTTTTAATTTTTTTGAATGATGGAGTTAGCGGAACACTTCAGAAATTTTTAATTTTTTTATTAGTGTATTTATGGATTTTGGAATTATTTGTATTATGTATGTTATTTATCTCAGTTTTTCTAAGAGGTTAAGGGATTATGGCCCTTCAATCTCTAGCTTAGGAAGTTTTAATTTTTCTAATTATATTTATTGATTTTTCCGGTTTTGGTGACTAATTTTAGACTTTTTAATTATATATATGTTTCTTTTTTCCCGGATTTTCTAATATGTGAAGGTAAATGGCAATAGAATTGGCAACTTTACCTTCTGAGATTGGCTTTTAACTGTTTCTGATATAATGTTTTATTGTCCTTTACTTGTTTCATTCAGCAACTCTTGTAGATTTTATACAGAGGTAATTATTGTATAAGCAATTTTTTTATTTTTTTTTTCCATTGTTAATTATAATTTGATAGTTTTTATATAAGACTGGAATTTTAAAAATGGGTTTTTAATAAATTCGAGATTAAAAAAAGGTGTTTTTTTCATAAAATTTCTGATGGATCTTCAATTGTTTTTTGTTTGCAGGAAAAATAATAAGTTGAAAAGCTTGGTGTCGAAAATGGAGGATAATCAAGTCAGCGATAGAGTCAATTCTTCTGATATTGTTTCAGGAAATATGATTTTTGAGCCTATTTTAGAGGATGGAGTTTTCAGATTTGATTGTTCTGCAAATGATAGAGCTGCTGCATATCCTAGTCTTTCGTTCACTGATCCTAAGGATAGAGATACTCCGATTAATAGCCATTCTGTTCCGACATATGTTCCTGCATTTGAATGTCGTTTAGGCCGGCGTATTATTAAGCTTGAGGTTGATACATAAAGCCTTTGTTAGAATGTTTTTTTTATAATCTTTATTTTGCTTCGTAAGATCGTGTTTAACCAATGAATCAAATGCTGTTTGTTTATATTTTAGTTCCCTACTGGGACCTCCTTCTATGGAACTGGTGAAGTGAGCGGACAACTTGAGCGCACTGGCAAAAGAGTATGTTATTTCGTTTCCACGTCTAATGTGAATGCCTATTCTTTCTCTTCTTTGATGTTGTCGCTTATTATGTTGATAATATTTATTGTAACGGAGGAAGCCGATTGAAAAGAGATCAAATAGAAAAGCCTATCATATATTTCTGTACATTGTTACCAAATGTATTTTTGCTTGATTTTTTTGCGCTTGTTCGGTTCTCTATTTCTCATGTATAAAAAAATTCAAAACCGTTGTGCATTTTAGAAACTAAGAGGTAACTTATTGAATACATAGGTTTTCACATGGAACACGGATGCATATGGTTATGGTCCTGGAACTGCATCCTTGTACCAGTCCCATCCTTGGGTGCTAGCTGTTCTTCCAAATGGAGAGGCATTGGGGGTTCTTGCTGACACCACTCGGCATTGTGAGGTGATGTGATGTTTGTGTGACAATTGTTCTACAATCTTTAAGTAAGCTCTTTACAGAACTCACTGTTCGTGATATCAATCATGTGCAGATTGATCTGAGGACTGAATCAAGAATTCAGTTTATTGCTCCAGCCTCGTACCCTGTCATTACATTTGGTCCTTTTGGTTCACCCACAGATGTTTTGAAGTCTTTATCTCATGCAATTGGTAATTCGCTGGACTATCACGTGTTACTGAGAAAATTCTGTATGTTCGTGATTGAATTATAAATGTTAAAAGTTTTACCAAATGAGAACAGAAAATTAAGGGAAAGATATAAGGAAAAGTACTTTTTTTTCATCGAATTACTCCTGACCAAAGCGTTCCTTCATCTGTTAAAAAAACTCCTACCAGTACCACCACCCCAATAGTATTAGATCTAAAGACCTCCATTATTGAATACCTGAATTCACACATTGACGATGTGCTGATATTTATGGAATAACCTGAAAGAAACAACAATAATGATAGAATATTTTATTTTTGTTTTGAATTCTTCTCTCTTTTGTTGATTTTGATTTAATCTTCATACCTCCTTTCAGGAACTGTATTTATGCCTCCAAAGTGGGCGCTGGGATATCAACAATGCCGTTGGAGCTATGACTCCGACAAAAGAGTTTACGAGGTATGCTTTTGAGGTTTTTTTTTAAAAAACTTTATAGGGAAAGTGGGGGATTTGATCATAGGACTTCTAGGTTGAAAGATGTCCCTACCCCCCTGCTGTCAGTGTGGTGATATGCTTCTGATGCATTCATGAATTTAGCATCTTAACAACTGCAGGGTTTCAGGCCAGCGCTTCTATTAACTCCTTAGAAAATATCAGATTTTATTTTCAGCATCATATCTTCCACTTTCATTATCAACCCTTTGATGGTTCAGTGTGATAAATATATCCTTAATTCCAGTTGTTTAAACCTCATGCATTTGCAGGTGGCCAAAACATTTAGAGAGAAGGGTATGCCTTGTGATGTCATATGGATGGACATTGATTACATGGATGGTTTTCGCTGTTTCACATTTGATCAGGTATGTTCTTTTAGAAACTTCAGATAATGAATTCATAGTTGGTTTTAGAATTTTCTGTGTTTTTTCCTTCTCTCTTTTCTTCCTGAACCGGCTTAACAGGGATCTACTTTCCTGCAATGTTTCTGTTTACACTTTATCTTCTTATAAATTCAGCCATTGTTAGTTACATAATGGTAAACGAGATTCTCTCCTCGAGCATTATTAATGGTGTGATGAACTAGATTATTATTGTCATCAAATGTGGCTGATTTCCTAGAAATGCAAATGCAAACTAAGATAGAGATACTGTGTGATATTTTAAAGTTGTACTTTTTGTAAGAAAAATTATAATATTCTATTTCCTATAAATTTTGTTTTTTTTGGAGCATCATCGGTGGGTATGGTACCATTCTTTCTACAAAACTGAAAATCTTGACCTGCTATCTAACAGGTGAAGCCTAAGGATGAAACAAAATAATGAATTTTATTCAATTCGTTGATGTCAGTCATGCATGTGAATATCTATGTGGTTGGTCATGTATTATGCCTCCATAAACTCTGCTTTCATGTGAAAGGTTAGAAAATTTTAGGACAAATGATTCTGATGGTGACTAAACTTTATATTGTCATATGATGTCAAATCATGAAGAGGTAGTTGTTGTATTTAGGTTCTTATATGTGTGTGTGTGTATAACTTCAGTTCTTGTAAAATTCTAACTTAAATGTCAGCTAGAATTTCATCTTCAAAACTAAATGCAGCTTTGGTGTGAACCAAATTCAAAAAATCTGAAGTTTTCTGGTCTTTCCTTTCTCCTATGACAATCAACCTTGAGTTATTCTACTTAGCTATGTCACCAGGAAAGACCTTTTACATGAAAGATGCCTTGCTTAGAAATAGTACGTGTTTCTCTTGTGATAAACTTGTACTTATCCAAACTTGACTAGTGAACATTGAATTAACTCTTTCAGGATCGTTTTTCTGATCCACAATCTTTGGTGAAAAAACTTCATGATGTCGGTTTTAAAGCAATTTGGATGCTTGATCCTGGGATCAAATATGAGGTGGGCTATCATGTCTATGATAGTGGCTCCAAAAGTGATGTTTGGATTCAACAAGCAGATGGAAAGCCTTTTATTGGTACATTGTTCTGCTTGCATCATTAATTAATATTATCCTTTCCTCTTTATTCTCACCCCTCCCAAGTGAACTAAAGAAACCAAAGCTAAAATGTTGAGCTCTTAAAGTCTATTACCCATTTACAGGAGAGGTGTGGCCTGGGCCTTGTGTTTTTCCTGATTTCACACAATCAAAAGTTCGTTCTTGGTGGGCTAGTCTAGTTAAAGATTTTATTTCTGATGGTGTTGATGGCATTTGGAATGACATGAACGAGCCTGCTGTTTTTAAGGTAATTCAAATCGATTTTGTTTTGATCAGTTTTAACACCCTATGTGGTTGCAGCTGACCATGTAATCTTACTTTCAGAGTGTTACAAAGACGATGCCTGAAAGCAATATTCATAGAGGAGATGGCGAACTTGGAGGTTGTCAGGATCATTCATACTATCACAATGTATTTTTCTTTAGCCTTACTCATATTATTTAATGATAGAATGATTTCTGTTGATAACCAAACAATTTTTGAAATTTCTTATTTAAGGTGTATGGCTTGCTGATGGCTAGATCAACTTTTGAGGGCATGAAATTAGCAAATGAAAATAAGCGTCCCTTTGTTCTTACTAGAGCTGGATTTATTGGTAGTCAAAGATATGCTGCAACATGGACAGGAGATAACCTTTCAAATTGGGAGCATCTGCACATGTCGATCTCCATGGTACTTCAGTTGGTGAGTAATTTGGAATCTATTGTTTGCTTGATGATAAAGTGAGAGAATTGATACTCTAGGAGAATGAAGTTATGAGAATCGATCAATGTTGAAACTTCAGCATTTGATCAAGGTTGTAATCCAGTTTATTTGCATATCCACTTAATTTTTTATATTGTAAAGGCCCTTGAATTTTGATTTCCATAGTAGTCTGGAAACAGAAAACAGATGAATTTATTGCCTTATATATGTAGCCTTGAAACTAGTGCCCTTTGGACTTGGTTTGAGAGTTGTAGGTTTACATGTTCACATTTTCCAGGGACCAAATGCGTAATGTATTCTGGGAAAGGAAAAGGCAAGTGATTCATAGACTTCCCTTCCCTGTCATGATGCTGATAATATAACCATTCCCAACAGGCTTTTGAAGCTCAAGGCCTGTAACAGGGAAGAGGGGGAGAGGGGGAGAGGTTTTTATCTTCACATAACATGAAAGTGATTGGCAATCAAGCTCTAAATTTTACAGAAAGCAAAGTTTTCAACAAAATTAATAAAATTTGTTATTTGTAATCATTGCTATTTACTTTTACTTGAACCTCTCTACTTTTTAATAAATTATTTAAATTTTAAGATTTTATGCTAACTAATGTAGGGTATTTTTTTATAATCATTAATTTAACTAACTTTAACTAATTTCCAGAAAAGGAAAGTGGAATATCATTTTGGGACACCCAAAATAGGAATATGAACTAATTTTTGGGATAGAGGGAGTATAATGTATATAATTATCGGGTTTCTATGACCAATTTTGCAACAGTCAATAGGTCTCATATCGTAACTTGTTCTGAAATTCATTGTGCAATGATCGACCTGTTCTCTTCATCTCTGTTTCTTCTGATTGTTTTTTCATCATTGTTTAATAATTATTCATAATTTATTTATATTATATATATTTTCTTCAGCATGCTTTCTTTATCATAATCTCTCTCATCTCTGCTGGTTCTTATTTCTCTTTGTGAACCCTTTAATTATCTCAAAATCTTGCATGTTGGACAGCATCTTGGTTTCTTTCTTTTCCTTTTTTCGATCTTCTATTAAAGAAAAATACAAATAATAAATTCATTGATAAAATTTCTCATTTGAGATTCTCTCTGACCATATAACCAGTTGCTTTAATTTTTGGTTTATTTTGTGAACAGGGACTCAGCGGTCAGCCGCTTTCTGGACCTGATATTGGGGGATTTGGAGGAGATGCAACACCAAAGCTCTTTGGACGGTGGATGGGTGTAGGGGCAATGTTTCCTTTCTGCAGGGGACATTCTGAAGAAAGCACTGCTGATCATGAGCCATGGTCCTTCGGGGAAGAGGTTTGTCCTGTGTGCACTACTGCACTTTCAGTCTGACTGCATCCTATTGGGATTTACTATATGAAGGACATGTTTGTATTGAGTAAAGAATGTCATTTATATCATGATATGGTTGTTAGATCTGAACCTGTAGGTGAATTTTTTTTGTTTTGCATATGTACAAGTGGGTTACATAACATTGTTGTTAACATTAGGTGTTTGCATATCCACCTGGTTTCTAAATTATGAATCTTTCTTTTAGTTTTTAACTTGCACCCTTTCTGCTGGAAACATTATAACAAATTTCATTTTCCAATAGTGTGAAGAAGTTTGCCGTCTTGCATTGAAGAGGCGTTATCGGTTCCTGCCCCACTTATACACTTTGTTTTATATTGCCCACACTACGGGCACGCCAGTGGCAGCTCCTACCTTTTTTGCTGGTGTGTTTTATGCTCTTGAGCAGTCCATTGTCATTCAAAGGACTTAAGAAAGAAATCCATTGTTAATGGTAGTTAATAGGTCTATAGCTGTTGGTTGTTAAAGATCTTAAATTGCTGCAGATCCAAAAGATCCGAGTCTCAGGATGCTTGAAGATTCCTTCCTGTTGGGTCCACTTCTAGTCCGTACAAGGTTCTTCACTTCACTGTTTGATAATTTGCTAAGTTAACCTTATGCAGTTCTTTGCTGTCCATAACGTGAATTAGTTTATCAAACCTTTTGTTTTCTTTTATAAGCTGGGAAATATTAATCGAGACAAACAGAGGATGCCCCTCAGCTGGGGACTACTGAGGAACCATCAGATTTCCATGAACTATTTTGTTAATATTGTTTACATCTGTGGTAGGTAGGAACTTTTTTATGTGGCGATTAGTACCTTAGTCCTAAATGAACAAGATGCTGAATGAGAGTAACCTTTGCTCAAATTTTCCTCCTGGGGGTCGTACTGTCTGCATAAGTTTCTTACAGCCTCTTTCTCTCTGATGATCAAGAACAACTGGTTGTTTCTGATGAATTTGCAGCAAGTCGTGCTTATTCATGGGAGTGCTACTTGATTTTGAAATTCTAACATTAGTTAATGTTTTGTGCTCTGACCTGGAGTCAGCTGCTATGTTTCAGCTTTTGGATATTATGCTTGCTCAAACTCTGAGGATAGTTAATTTTTCTCTTCCAATCACATATGTATTATGAAGAATGATAATTACATGGACTAGAATCTATACGAAGCATAGCACCTGTAGAGATGCTAGGATTCACATTTTGTAAACGCACATCATGAATGTACATCAAATAAATATTATACCTGGATTAGTACCCACCAAAAAATCCCTTACAAGTGCAACAAACATCCGGCTTTAGCATATAAGATCTGAAAATTGGGTTTTTGATATTGCTTCAAATCTGTTTTCTTGAGAAAATTGACCTGTCCTTTCTTTGTCGAATACAGGACTCTTTTTTGGCTTGTTGTAATCAATCAGAGTTATTTTTCATGGCCTTAATTCTCACACAAGTTCATTTCAGAAATAAGTTATATATATTCAATTGGAGAATAATGTATACGGAATGTAGTTAACCTCATAATGTTTATCCAGTTCGTTGATACCTTTTGAAATGTAATAATATGTCAAGGTTACTTTTATTCTTGTGATATCCATCTTGTGATGTGTCCAACACAATTCTATTGACACTCTTTTCATCTGCTCTAGTACAATTCTGGATCAGGGAACAGACAAGGTGCAGCATCCTCTGGCTAAAGGAATCTGGTTAAGATTTGATTTTGATGACTCGCATCCAGTACGGATAGCTCATTTCTAGTAGATTTTTTTTTTCCTAACCATCTTTTGTATACAACAGGATTTACCAACTTTATATTTGAAAGGTGGATCAATACTCCCTTTGGGTCCCCCTCACCAGCATGTGGGTGAAGCTAGTTTTTCAGATGACTTAATACTCCTTCTAGCCTTAGATGAATACGGTAATCAGATCCATGTTAATTTTCTTTAGAAAATTTTCCATTTTATAATCCAATTGTGATTTTAGAGACTTTTCATTACTATTGATGGGTGTCTATAAAGCTTGGTATTTTTCTGCAACTGTTGTCCTGATCAGATTTTTATTGCATGAAGAACTGTGAACTGAAGATGCATACTTGGCTTAGAGCACTTATGGAAAACTGAAAAAGTAGCAGACACAATGGATTTGAAAATAAATAATTAATAAAACCAATGCTTATTAAATATGTTAAAACGGTGAGATGAATATACAAACTTTATGATTGATAAAAATGACAAAGTATGGCAGAAAAAACATCAACAATACAATTTATGCTCAGATTAGGTGGTCAGCTGGTTGCAAATATTGAATTGTGCAATTTAAAGATTGAACTTGAAGTGAATGCATAAACTCTTTAATGCTTGGTTGCAAATATCAAAATCAATAGTTATGAGCCATGACACAGTAAATAAGCTTTATATTCATCATCATATTCCTCAGTTTCTGGGTATTTCATTTTAACTTATCCGATCCTTTAGAAAAGAAACTGTTTCAACTAATATGATAAAGTGGAAACTACCTGAAGGAAATAAGGAAAAGTTGAGCCCTGTCATTAGGGTGACCAAAATAACCGGAATTATATAACAGACCACAAAACAATCACAGACCAATGCTAACATATATGTTATCGAAGCATTAGGTTAGTTTATGGCTTTTTATTTTCTCAGAAAAAAGGGTTGTTGATTGGTTTCGGTTTTAACTTTATAAAACCTCTGTTAAAGTTTACTCAAAAATAGCCTAAATAAGCTATAATGTGTGGCAAAATTACTTATTTATAAACTGGTGTTTTGAGTTTGCTTTCATAGATGTGACGAGCTAAATCAATTTAATTGCATTAAATACACTGAAAAATTTGTGTTAGTTGAGAATGCATGTGAAGGTAAAATAGTGCAAAATTATGGAACTGATGGGCTTTTCCATATAGTCCAAGAAACAGACAAATGTTAAATTACTTATGCTTGCACTGCGCTACTTTAAAAATCATGCTAGTTCAAAGAAATATAGTGATATTTTACCTGAAGGGCGTTTTGCTCCAAGTTATTATTCATTTGAACATACACACTCTTGCTTGCACCTACCTTTATTTAAATTGTTATCCCCTGCATCTGAAAGGGCCTTCTTATGAAAATCTTAAGGTTTAAAAGTTTTGTATACTTTATAGTTGCCATTTTCTCTGGTTTCAAATTTATGCTAATTAGTTAACCCTTGTTGAAGAAAAGAAAATAAACATTTATTAGCATTTTGGTTCATAGTTGAAATTGGGATTTAGAGTTCAAAACCCTTTCTTAGGGCTATTTAGGCTCTTAGGATGCATAAAATACACATGAAGCACAAGCTGGGTCACTTTTGCAATGTGTTCTATTCACAAGTTGTCAAGTCTTTTAATCAAACTGGCAAAGAGGTGTCTGAAGAAGTTCTTCCCATCTACAGGAAAAGCGAAAGGTGTATTATTTGAAGATGACGGCGATGGGTACGAATTCACCAAAGATGGATATCTGCTGACACATTACATTGCTGAGCTTCAATCATCAGTTGTTACTGTTAAAATTTCTGAAACAGAAGGTTCTTGGAAGAGGCCAAAAAGACGTCTGCATGTGCAATTATTGCTTGGTGGAGGTGCGATGGTAATTCTTTTTTACTTAACGAACAATGACTTAAAATTTACTTGTCTGCATTATTTGTTTCATAAGCCTTTCTAATCTATTGCTGAGCAGGTTGATTCATGGGGAATGGATGGAGATGTAGTGAAAATCACAATGCCTTCAGAACATGACGTTCCTGAGTTGGTATCCATAAGTGAGAAACAATATAGAAGTCGTTTAGGTAACTCTTTATTCGTTAGGACTGTTCACTTACTCATCCCTACCTGCCATTCTTGTCTTTCTAAATTCGATCATCTGCATTTCTTTAATACCCACATTAGTTTGACTGTGAATTTGTTCCATAAAAGCTACTTTAACATGTTATGCTAATAGGTCTTTGTAACTGTATCTTACTTCCTTTATTCAAAATGAGGAAGTGAGAACTGCAAGTTTCAATTTTTTATCGTATCCCTTCTGGTATTACCGTGTGCTAAACAGATCCATTTCCATATATTAAAAATTTACTGATTGTGCTCATTTCTGCTTATAATTTATGAGCTACTTTTGGTGAATGTCATGCTGTTTACTTTCTGCATATTTTTCATGCAGAGAGCTGTAAGCAAATTCCTGATGTTGAGAAGGTTTCTGCAACCAAGGGAGCTGAACTTTCAAGAGCCCCTGTTGAACTGAAAAGTGGTGATTGGGCTGTTAAAATTGTTCCCTGGATAGGGGGTAGAATTATAACCATGGAACACCTTCCTTCAGGTGATAATTATATATCTGTTTATAAAAAAAAGATGATGATTGTATCTCCACATCCTACCTTCAATATTCATTTGGCTTTTGGAATACCTTATGTAATATATTAAAGCAATAACCAGTCTTATCAAAATAGGCTCTTGGATCATATGAATTTTTCTGTGTTGCATGAAAGTGGGCAACGTATATAAAAGCCTAGAGTGTGAATTTATCATTTGGTTGTTAATCTTGTTTTCATGGTGTTCAATTATAATAGATTTAGATGGCTTAATAAATTTTTAGCATGATTAAATTAAAAAATTTCTGAAACCTTTTTTTAATTAGATGTTACAGTGCATGAACCAGCAATGTACACTGGCTTAATGAGTTTAGTTGCTTGTGATTACAGGAACTCAATGGCTTCATAGCAGGATTGACATTAATGGATATGAAGAGTATAGTGGTACAGAGTACAGATCTGCTGGATGCACAGAGCAATACAATGTTATCGAGTAAGTTATGATGATGTCCATCTGATATTCATCTGATTTGAAATATAAACTCATGCAACTTATGCTAAGCAGTTAGTTGATGAAGGGTTTTAAAAGGCCATTGAGAAGCCAAGAACGTAAATCTGTGGTAATATATTTTGGTGGCTTGTTTTTGTTAATCTAAAT
>CANXYA010420850.1:0-12684 GCA_948193465.1 Acalypha hispida
TCCACTAAATTATCTCAAATCGATTGTCTAAATAACATAAGAGTTTGATGAAATTGGTACTTGCAATTTAATCCCTGTGGGAACGATATTCAGACTTAAATCCTTTATTACTTGAACGATAGGGTGCACTTGCCCTAAGTGTGAATTACAAATAGAACATATATAGAATCACCTCACACCAATATGAATTTAATCATGTAATTATAAAAAGAAAATAGGAATGAAACAATTAAACATAAGAAAAGCCTAATGCCTTAGCTACTTTATTTTATAAATTTGTCTAAATTTATTTTTAATTTTTAGTTGTTTAAAATTCAATTGTTTAAAATTTATCCCCGCTAAATTATCTCCAATCGATTGTCTAAATAACATAAGAGTTTGATGAAATTGGTACTTGCAATTTAATCCCTGTGGGAACGATATTCAGACTTAAATCTTTTATTACTTGAACGATATGGTGCACTGGCCCTAAGTGTTGATGTTTGCTTAGATGTATAAAGGAACTTTATTAGTTCTACTGGAAGTTGAGAAACGTTACGACTGCACGAGCTCCCAGTTAATGCACTAATTCGTCCAAAATGCACACAACTACTGTTTAAGCTTGGTAGGCACCTTATGATCGTCATTGATGACAATTTTTGCACTGTAAGGTGAGCACTTTTGTTGTTCTGGTAATGTATGTTCTTGTTCACATTTTTGTTCTTCCTCTGCTGCAGTTTTTTTCTGCTTGCATTTTGTCATTCTTGCATTTATGGTTTGCTTGGAATTCAGACTGTGCGATTAATTTGCTCATGAAGAACCATTAAATAAAGTTGAACTAATAGTAATTATGCATAGTGTAAAAAAATGTACAGCTGAAAGCCTGAAACATTATTTTGTTGGGAATTGAAGAATGTTAGGACTTCATGATCTCTCAAAATCATGTTCGAAGTGTAAGACTTGGTTTGTTATAATTGTGATATTATCCAACAATTTTAGGTACAAATTGAGGTGAATAATTTTGTAAAGTTCATGGAGGCTGTGTATGTTTGGGCAATAGGTTACAAATTCTACAAACTCTGGAAACCACGCAAGTCTTTGAGAGGATCTTGATCTTGGCAATCAATAAATCAGAAGTTCTTTGGCAGCTTATACCGCGCAACAAAATAAATTGGTGAAATAGAGATTGTGAAAAATTTGAAGAGACTGTCAAAAGTTGAGAGAGGCCTATTGATCATTACATCTTTACAACTGTAGTTAAATCTCATTAAGATCTGTGTCAGTGACAGTGTAAATTACTTGAGCAATGTTTGGAGAAAGCCTTCATTAATGTAAAATCAAATTATGTGCACTTGTGCACTTTTGTAATTCAAATATTTTTATAAAAAGACTTCAGATTTTTGTCTTAATCTTCAATCAATAATAGTTTTGTTTCTGGCAAGAGCTCAAAACCTTTATAGGAGCAACTTCAAATTAGGTTGGAAGAAGTGAAGCTGAGAATGAAATCTTGTAAAGGCGGTGGATATCGGAATCTCGTAGAGGCAGTATGAAGCATATAGGGGGCTTAAAACAGCCTTAAAGGACCGCCCCTACATCTATTGGTCTACCCCGACAGTACCCAAAACCGCCTATTGTTTATAGCTACGGGGGAGAAGGTAGCGCTTTGGAAGGGGTTGGATTGACCACCATTACATTTTCTAAACCGCCCCTACAATCAATTTTTGCCTCTGCTAAAAGCTTTTTTTCCTGTAGTGATATGTCAATTTCAATATACTTAAACTTAATACTCCTTGCTTATCAGATCTTCTTAAGAAATATTAATCCAAACGTACGGTTTTAAAATCTATTATTAAGAAACATTAATATATGTATTAACAAACATACACTTTTAAATTTTATTATTAAGAAACATTAGTATATGTATTAACAAATTTTATGGTATTGTATTGGGGTTAAAAAAATGAACCCTTTAATTGTGTTTCTTTTACCTTTTGATGTTATAACTTTACCATATGTATCAAATTGGTATTAAAAGTTCAGTATCATAAGTTCTATTTAATATTAATTCGGTGGCGCAATTTTGATTTCATTTCAGGTGAAAATTGAATGAATTTTACTAGGAAGTCCAGAGATTGAATAATTTATCGTACACGCTTCTGCTTTAATTTGTAGTGAATTAATTAGTTTATGACTGTTGTAACTACTTTGTGCTTTAATTAGTGACAGACAAGTGGTGCCCAGCTAGTGTAGTGCCCAGCTTCTGAATATATTCCAGCAAATGGAAGTTTCATAAATTAGTGTATATGCTGCCAGATCTGGCACTTACAAGCAACAAATTGCTCTAAAAGTACATATCATCTATTTTTGCCTTGTTGCAACTAAATGTCTATAAATGTAAGAAGTCAATAAGTAGCAGAAAATAACAAATGATGAAAGAGAGTTAAGGATTTTCAGAAGTTGTAAATAGAAGAGGTCACTCTGTAAAGAAATTTTTTACTTTTATACAAAGAAACTTGGAGTTTACATACAAAAACAAAACGATACAGAAATTACTAGTAAATAATTTGCAATTACACATGACTTCAACTACATCTGAAGCGCCATGTCACTCTAAACAGTCATGGAAATGCTTCCAAATTTTTCTTATGACTGTGACCCTAACGGATTCGTAAGCATAGAACATCAACAAAGCTTTTCTCCTATGCCGGAATATATTTTGCAGGTTTCGCCCTCCCATAGGCTCATCAGGGGAGCGGGATTAGCTCCCAACCTAAGGTTTTTTTCTAAATTATACCTTATAGTTTTAAAAATGTTTTCTAAGACCTAATTGGAAAATTTCACTATGTTTATATTTTCGCTAATATCCTACTATTTAAAGGCTAATATAACTAGAAATTTTGTTTATATAACTTCAAATTTTACCAACTCTAATTATAAATTTTATTTATTTTACAGTACTCTATAATTTCTAATTGTATCTTATTATCAACCATTTTACATATATTTTTGATAGGTAATATTGAGCTTTCATTAATGCCACAAGTGGTGGCCAGTAACCAAAAGTACTCGCTTTACAAGAAAGTAGAAAAGAGTTCAATAAACAAAGAAAATTACATAGATGAACGATTAAAAAAGCCCCAAAGTTTTGATACAAGTCGTAGGCTCTGTAAGGGAATGAGGGGTGAACAACTTTGTATAAAGCAATAGAATCTATAATACAATTCAAAAGAAGCTTCTCCGCATCAATGCTTGCATCCGTGAACACCCTCCTATTCCACTCTTTCCAAATATTCCATATGACTGTCAACCCCAAAACTCTCCAAAAGGAAGAAAAATTATGATTCGCAAACAAATTCAACCAAGAAATCAATAAAGAAGAGATCGATCTTGGTAAACTTTATAGGGAGCATTTTTCGAATATAAGAAAGATGCTATGGAAATTTCATAAAAATTAAATATTAAAAAATATGGTCATAATAAGTTCCAATGATAATAATATTTAATAATATTTGTTTGATAAAAAAGAAATGAATATCTATATATATTAATAATTTTTAAAATATTCCGATTTAAGAATGATATTAGATTAAAATACTGAATTAAAATGTAGATAACATTAAAAATTAATTTAACGAGGTAAATATTTAATACTCATAAAATAATATTGAATACGATATTTGATACATGAAAGCCGATTTACGTATCTTATGAAAATAAAAATTATGGTAAAGGTGAAAAGTGTTAATGCATATGTTAAATAACAAGTTGACGTATAAAATTAATAAAAAGTGGCGAGACATCAAAAACCCGTCAGACTTTCCTTATTTATGTTTCAAAGTTTACAGGAATGTTCTCTTATATTGTGGATTCTTTCCTCTCGAATAATTTGGTGTCAGAGTCTTTAGTATTTGAAAATATCTCGTTTTTTTTGCTTGTGTTTGCCAGTTCTGTTGACCTTCTTTTACAATGATTTTTTCTTTCAAAAAAATAATAAATTCAAATGTAGACCCCATGAGGATATTTTTAATTTAGCAATAACATATGCAAAAATAGATCAAGTAGAACTTTTGGTAAAAATAGCGTAGTTCAAGTTAGTCTTTGATTTCCAATAACTATATATAATTTTTAAATTCTTATGAATGAATTAAATTCACTTTTTTTTTGATAATATTTAATAAGGGTGTTTATGGTTCTTTAAAATATATCTTTAATTTGATCAACAAAATAAATTATTTTTTTTGAACTCAATACAACATCATTATCATTATTAATTTAAGTTTGAATATTCTAATGTGATCAACTAAATAAATTATTTTTTTTGAACTACACTCTTGTAGGAATAGAGGTAGCTGGGCGTGTAACCCTTGTTGTGTATTAGTTCGGGTCAAAGGTACTAGTCAACCACAAAAAAAGGCAATGTATAGAAAAAAATAATAATTTTTACATTTTTCTGGAAAATTGAATGCTGATAAGTTCATTTACGTGATAAAATTTCAATTGAAATCAAATTGATCATTTTTAGTGAAAATTATCAATTTTCAAATTTGGATCTTAATAATTATCTAAACTAATCAGTTTTATAAAGATAATTCATATCAATTATTAAATTTACATGGAAAAGCAAATTTAATTTTAAAATTTTATAGTACTAAAATAAGTAACAATTTAGGCTTTCTTCCTAGTAATAAATTTCATACAATAAAATAAACATATAGATGTATGCATAAAATTATATAACAAAATTGATAATATATTTGCAATAACTTATTCATTGTATTCTTATACAAATAATAGGTTTAATATAACCATATTTTTAAGAGATACGGTGTTTTGGCCGTATCTAATGGGGGTGCTTGGTGTTATGAATTTTCGTGACCTTGGAGGGATTGGACATTTTCTGTGCTATGCACTTTAAAGATTGCTACGTTACTGAGTGGACCAGCAATAAAACCATTTCCTATGGTGAAGGTGTTTGTCCAGGGGATCCACTTTCTCGCCTTTTTTTTTTACTGCGGTGGAGAGACTTCAAAGACTTTTTGATCGTACATCGGCATAGGGGTTAACAAGGGGCGTGGCTTTGTATGCTCCTTACTCGCCGCAATCATTGTTCTATTTTGCGGATGATACTCAAATTTTCGTCCCTAATTAAAAGTATTATGTGGATGGGATGCTAAATAATCTCCATTGTTTCCAGCTTGTTACAAGTTTGAAAATTAATTTCAACATTGCTTGCATGGTATTAATTGTTAAAAAGAGTCTGTTGATCCTATGGTTCTTGCATGCATTGTTCTTTATCGGTGCTACCTTATAAATACCTTGGCTTGCCCCTATTTCATCGCACTTTTTCGAACAATTTATAGATAGCTATTGAATTCACTTGCCATGCCATGAGTGAAATGTTTTTTGTGGCTGGCCATAAGAAAGAATATATCAGGCAGCAAATTTCTTGTTGATCGAGGTATTAATCTATTTCTCGAGAAATTTTGCACATTATGTTTGGATATGTTGGAGGATGTAGAGCACACTTTGCTTTTATATCCGGTAGCATGGATCTTATGATCGTGGTTCTTCAAGAAGATTAGGGTAGCGTGTGTAATGCCTAATTCGTTCACAAATTTCTCTTTAAATTGGACTGCTTCATTCAAGTTTCATGATATGGTGATTTATGGAGTTTATTTGGCTTTAATTAATGTACTTTGGTCAGCATTGTAAAACCTAGATAGTAGAGTATATAGCGACATTACCATATATTTTGACACTATAATATTCAAATGTATTTTTCCTCATGTTTCTTTATATCGTAGTACCAATAGATCTTTCCCGCAATACGGTTTATGATGTAAATAGGTGTTTAGAGTTGATATTTTCTATTTAATTAGAATTTTTGTATTGTACATTTTTTTATTGTAATTGCGCTAAATTTTAGCCTTAAGTGGCGAAAACAACGAATGGTTTGGTGTTTTATTTTGTCACTTATCGTGGACTTAATAAAAATCTTATTAGTACGAGTCAAAAAAATATATATCAAAATTATTGTAAATTATTGACTTTGATTTTAAAATAGACTTAATTTTTCTTTTTCAGCTTAAATTAGGTAAATAGATGTGCCAATCACCTCCTAACTAATTTTTCTGTAATCAAGATAATTATAAAATAAGAATTCATGATTTTTATTTCAAATTATTTATTGAAATCGAGTGAATGTTCAGAACTTTTAATAGTAAATTGAATTTGATTCTAATTTTAAATGAACTATTTTGCTCAATTTTGGAAGTAATTTTATTCATTCAATTGAAATGTGTTTTTAAATTTTTATATGTCATTATTTTAATTTTACAATTTATAATATGTTAAAATTAAAACATTTTGGTCGAACTTGCTAATAACAAATAACTTAATTTGAAGGTTTAGAAGTTTAATTGTGTAATGATTATAAGATGTATAAATATTATTCGGTTATGTATTGCCGTTTTATATTTTGTTAATAAATCTTTTTTTTTATAATAATTAATAAATGCTTTCTTTTTAACTTCCAACTGGTCAAAGAAAAAAACAAAGACCTAACCTGGTGTGGGCATTCATATCTATTTCCATATATAATATTTTGACACTAATAGTAAAGAAATTGTATTTATCAAAAAAAAGTAAATGTTTTAATTATGATTTTTGTCAATATGCCAATTCCCATTAAATACATGATTTCTATTCAAATAGAACACCGTATTAACTTCCGCCAATTAAGCAAATATATTTGACCCTTTAAATAAGCAATCAAATTCAAAATAATATTAACAGAAATAAATGCTTAAACAATCCATTCACATTTATTTCCAAATCTTGTCATCAAAAAATCAAATCAAAACCGTTAAATATTTGCTGTCTATGAAACTTCTATGTCCCTATCACAACATTTTCCTCTCATGCCGTCTCTATATATATTCATATTCCTTACAATCTCATTATTCTCAAACAAGCAAAACTTCTGTAAAATTTGAGTCTTTCAAGTTTCCGCTATTTCCAAATTTACTCAATCAAACAATCCAAATCTCAAAAACCAAAAAACACTGAACTTCAAAACCATGAAGAAGAGAGGTGAATTTAGAAGCAAAAAAACCTCTGAAGAGAATCAAAGTATAGTAGAAAATTTAAGATCATTGAATTCAGTGTTAGTTAATGAAACTGTAAAGCTTCGTCAGCAAATGAATGATTTAACTAGCTATGTTGACATCTTAGAGAAAGAGAAAAGGGAGAGGAAGAATGAAATTGAGTTGTTGAGAACTGAAATCAGTGATTTCAAATCTTATTTAAGTAGCTGGGCTGATACGGTGTCTGAATTGCAAACGAAAGTTAGTAATTTTGAGGTTAAAGAGAGAGAAAAAGCAAGCCAGATCATGAAATTAAAAGGTGAAATTGAATACAAAAATGGATTAGTTGAATCATTAATTAGTGCGAAGAAAGATTTTGAGGGTGTGATAAACGATAAAGAGAGGGAAATTGTGGAATTGAGAGAAGTATTAGATTCTTGTGCAGGAAATTTTGTCCCCCTTCCATTCGAACAAAGTCACTCTGAACAGGTTTCTCACTGTCTTTGAAGATGTAAATTCGATCTATTTTATGTCATACAGGTTATAGAGTAACACATTTCATGTTGCATAAGGCCAATAAATATAGTTAAATTGTAAGTATTATATTATTTAGTATGTGTTCATCAATTTAATTTTTGGTTGTGTTCTTGTTGAAAGGCCGCTATGGATGAGTTTTCGGAAGCTAAGATCCATAAGGAAATGGATCATGGATGTCTGTACAATCTGGCAGCGTCCAATAGAGAGAAGGGAGCTTATTTTGTTGATGACTCTGCGGAAAGGTGTACTACTGCCT
This sequence comes from Acalypha hispida, assembly GCA_948193465.1. Taxonomy (NCBI): domain Eukaryota; kingdom Viridiplantae; phylum Streptophyta; class Magnoliopsida; order Malpighiales; family Euphorbiaceae; genus Acalypha; species Acalypha hispida. The sequence goes on from CANXYA010420850.1 coordinate 7,858, forward strand.
TAGAACATATTATATTATAGTTTTAACGTGCTCCAAATATGTTCCTTTGATGTTATTGTTTTATTATGTTTTCAATATTTGCTTTGTAGTGTATTTTTGGATGCTTGTGCTGCGAAACCCTTGGATGCTTGGCCAGAGAATTCTACTACCCCTTCTGTTGTACAAAACCAATCTGAAAAGGTTTGTAACTATGTTGTATAATAACTTGACTATATTGTATAATAAATTTCAAGTCATAACCTATTACTTAATTTAAGTTTAACATTTTTCTATGACTGCAATTGTACTGAACAGGTTTATCTTTATAGTCACAATGTGTTTCACAATATCTCACTTAAACCACTTTTTATTACTACTTACTAGGTGTTATTGAAGTTAATTTTCGGTTTTGTTCTGATTTACATACAGAACGGTATGCCTGTGTTCGTGTTTAAGGCCGGTGCAACAGATGAAAGAGAGCTGCAATTGGACAACTCGAAACTAAATGTTGAAGCTTGTGATGAGTTTCTAGAATCTATGGAAATGGATGCTGGATCTGCATACAATCATGGTCTGGTTGTACCCTCATATGGAAGCAAGGAAGCTTCTTTTGTTGATGACACTGAAGTCAGGTACACCATTGCTTTAGTACATATTTTGTTATATTTTTTACATGTTCTGAATTCACTCATTTACTGTTATTGTTTGGTCGTGCTTTCCATCCTTACAACTCTACATATTTGTTGAGGTTTTGAAATATCTAACTCTGCTATTTTTGTCTGTTGCTATTGTTTATTCCCAGTGTTTTTCTTGGGGAGGACATAAATCATTCAGCACAATTGTTTGAGTATGAGACGGCAACAAATAAACTTGATGTCCAGGTTTCAAATGTGAATTTAGATGAGGCTGTGGGTTTTCATAGACTTAGTTTTCAAGATAATGGTAAAGTGCATTCAGATTCATTGGATTTTGAGAATGTTACCATTCATGTTGCACATGGCCAAAGTGAACAGGTATACAGATATACTTAAAATTCATGTATTGTTTAGAATATATTTTTCAATTTATATAAGGCTTAGTTCTATTTGGATTTCCAGGACACAATGACTGTATTGATGTCCAAGGGAACTACAGCTGATGAAAGAGAACATCTGTTGAAGAACATGAAACTTAGTGTTGAATCTTTTGATGAGTTTCCGGAACCAACAATTGAAGAATTGGCTGGAGAAACTCCATATGAATTTTCAGTATTTGCAGAAACTCCAGATGAATTATCAGAATGTCCATATAATCCGGCGATGTTCGAAGCTAAAGGTCAAGATTTCATCGAGACTGAGACAGTACCAACTAATGATGAACTGCTGGTTTGTGCTTTTCCCTTTTTGTATTCTGTATTGAATGACACCTTCTTTGGTAATATTTATGATCAATATAATGGCTCTAGATAAGATTTCGGCATCTAATGGACTTCAATTGATGGTGTGGCTTCCCTCTTTGAAGCACCAAAATTTTAATCACGTGTTTCACAATGCATAATTATATCGTATTATAATGATTTGTAGGAGACTCTACCGAGATTTTTGTGTGAGAGACGGATAATTGAAGAAGAAATTACGTTATATAACAAGGGCACAAAATCAGTTGTTGAAGCTTGTCATGAGGTTTCAGAAGTATGCCCAACTTCATTGAACTTGGAAGCATTTCCAAATAAAATTGACGAAGAGGTTTGTTGTTGTCTGATATTTAATTAAGCTCTTCTGAACAGTTGAATTTATAAATATAGTTGAAAACTGTGATTGAATTTAGGTTTTATATATATTTTTATTTGTAGGCTGGATTTGTGTCCAAAGTAGCTGCAGTTGATGAAGGAGAATTTTCTGAAGATGAGGCTCGTGATGAGTTTTCTGAAGTTGTAAAATGGTATCCTGGAGATGTGTTATATAACAAGAATGCCAAATCGGCTGTTGAAGCTTGCCCCGAGTTTTCGCAACTATGCCCAAGTTCATTGGATTTCGAGGCAATTGCAAATACACTTGTTTCAGAGGTTCGTTGTTCTCAGATATTAATATCCTATATGGAATGATACTCTCTACAATTTAATTTTTGGCTATAGTCAAAATGGATTGTCAAAGGGAAATCTATTATTAATATGCTGGATTTATTTTGATTGTAGGTGGCTCTGCCTGAAATTTTGTCCAAAGGAAATACAGCTGATGGAACAGAACAGTTATCGAAGAACATGAAATTCGAAGTTGAAGCTCGTGAGTCTCCTGAAAGTCTGGTTATAGACTCGATTCAAGGAAATGCAGCTTATACTTCTGATGTCTCTGAGGACAGGTAATGTATTAATGCTGCTGTACCTATTCTGCTGAAGTTTTGACATGATCTGATTCCATCATTTTATCATATGTTTTATCGTTTTCTATTGATTCTTTCTAGCTATTTTAATGAGGCGGAGGTGAAGAATTTTCATGGACAAGGATTGAAAGATATTGGAGAATCAAGTCTGAATTCCTTTGAGCGTGGAAGAATAACTAATGAACTAGAAGAAAAGGTTTGTTTTTCTTCCATATCCATATCCTTTATCGAATTCCACTTAAGTTTATTAAGTCTATGGTAATGGAGATCAGTATGAGTATTCTTTCTAGAATGTCAAAATTGGGAAGTTTTTTTTTTCTTTTTAATATTTTTTACTGTTGTCTCCGTTTAGACAGATTAACTATCAATTTAGAATTATTATCAATTGTACTATTACTTGAAAAGAATTGGAAAGCAACTTAATAATGTAATTTCGTTGGATTGTCATTCATCATTCCCTTTCTATATTTGCTATCCTTTTGTATCAGGAAACTGAAATTACTTGCCCTAAAATAGAGCATCAAGAATCTATATCCGTAATTGATTCATATAGAGAATATGAGATAGCATGTAATGAAAGGGATGAACTGTCAAGGCATTTGGATGCGGAGATGAAGAGTGTCAACGACCTAAGTGCTAGACTTACAGAAATGGAAAAACAAATTGAAGAGACTAAGAAAGACTATATAAAGATGAAGAAGGGAAAAGGTTTTTGGGCTGCAGCATGTTCAGTAGCCACAATTGTAGCTGTTACCTCTTTAGGCTTATGGTTCAAGGCAAAATGATGTTAGGTTGAATCTAAAGTTTCCAAGTTTTTTGCTTTCTCTGGCATTGAGTTAAGAATGTTCACTTGCCACCAATTATCATTTTTTTGAGAATTGTGTTGAGCAATTTTCCGTTGTGTATGTATGTTACTCAATTTTCTGATTCAATTTTCTCTTATGCAATTATCAATTGTTCTGTTTTTATTCCGGAGTATGTTGATGATTTCTTGCCAGTGATCAACTCTAATCAAGTTTAACAAATCATTTGACATAAAATTAATTTCATCTTGAATTTTTTTGATGCAAAATGTAAACGAAAACTCGCTTTGAAATCAAATAAGGAAAGAACGATATTAGATCCCTAACTGTAGTACAAGTTTAGAACAAAATAAGGAGGCAACAATTATAAAGTACACCAGGCGAACTATGCATTTCAATTCCATTTTATGGAAAGTCTCATTTGCGAACCCTGAAAAGAGAAACTGAGTCAAGGATGCCGTTGAAGATGAGGCTGTCAACTGCAGATGGTGTGCTATCAAACGCCCTTCAATTTTTGTTTTGTCCATATGAAGCGTGGGAAATTGAGACCAAGCAATTTTTGATTTTTCCATATGAAGCACGCATAGGAAATTAAGACCGTGCATTGACCAAGCAATGCACAACCATACAATTGTTGGTTCTTCAATCATGGACATTTCGTCCAAGCCAAAGTAGATACTAAGTCTGTCACCAATTGCAAAAATAGATTTCCAATAGAAGCACCTTTGACACACGACTTCATAATTCCAGGCCAAACTAGTGAAATATTTGAAGCTCAATGCCCAAGTTGGATACCATATAGAGGACTCTGTAGGGAATATTCCCTGAAGGTGAGACTTGAATAAAATATTTACTAATTATTGAAATCTATTAAGAATGAGATTGAATATAATTGATTCTTATTGAATTATGAAGCATAGAGACGTACATATATATAGAACTGACTAGCTGTATACAGAAGAGAATATTACAGCTTTGTAGTAACCATAATATCAAAGAGAATCCTATATCTAAGCTATATCTAAGCTGAATATATTTTATGCATAAGAAGCATTCAAATGTTATTCAAACTAATTCAAAACTATGATCAAATATATCTTCTAACATCCCCCGCAAGCTGATGGCGAAGAGAAACGAAGTAGAAGCTTTCTTGATAGCAATAAGCGGTAGAAGTTCTCCATTTGAGATGATATAAAACCTGCAAAAGACTGCATGAAATGGAAAAATGATGGTTGCCTATTTGGCTGAAATTTTGCGGAGATTAAAAAAAATAAGAATAAAAATAAAAATAAATTGAAATTTAATTGGCCTATTTGGCCGAATCTTGATGAGAATATCTGAATATCTTTAAAAAATATGTGGCCAATTTGGCTGAGATAAATGAGGAGATTTGAATTGAAAATTTAAATTTGAAAATAGAGATGAGATAAGATAGAAGACTTAGAATTTGATTTAGAACAAGATTTTGTAGGAGAGAAGGAATAATTTAAAATTTACAATTAGAATTAGACATAGAAAATAACTTCTTTGTTTTTTTTTTGACACTAAAATAAAATATTTTGAGAAACAGTTGCATGAAAAAGAATCATGCATGGTTACGTGAATTTTTTTTTTTTAAGAAAGGATCAAAGAAAAAAATCAAAAAAGAATCATGCATGGTACGTGAAATAAATTTTGAATATGCATG
>CANXYA010423557.1:0-10020 GCA_948193465.1 Acalypha hispida
GCGGAGAAGAACTTGGCTCCGTTGGCACAATGAGATTTTTCTCTACAGAACACGGCGCTCCAGTTGCAACTAAGTGGACTGTACACTTGTATACCATTTGTTCTGACTTTCTTGATGATATGTACACTACACATCTGGTAAACTTTCAATTCACTTTTCTCAGTCTATCTGAATTAATTTGAATATATTCATAAGCTAATGAAATCTCTCTCTCTTTTTTTCATGATAAACAGAGTCCTTTTCTTAGTCTGTGCAAAGTTGTTGATAACGAATTACAAGAAGCATTTGAAGCACTAGACGAATATGCATCAAAATAAGATCTTTAGAATTTCAGCATAGCTTTTAGCAATCTGTCGGAGAAAGAATTGGCAAAGTTGCACTAAACAATGAATGTTTTGTGAGACTTATTTGCAGATTTCGATTAAATACATTTAAAAGGTATGATCAAGGATTCCTTTGAATGATGAAGATTTGGAGGCACCTGATAAATATCTTATAGTATAGATTTGACCTAGATGGGTTATATTGTCACTGGTTAAGCAAAAAATCATTTGAATACATGACACTGAGGAAACTTTTCTGTGTGATATATTGAACTTTAAGAAGTTTCTTGTTCCAAAATGTATGAATTTTACTCTCTTGTTGGTTTGTTGATGTTCATAATTCCATGTCATATGCTGACTTGTCATTCTATTTGCCACCTGAACATATCATCCAGCATAATTGAACAGATCATTATTTGACATGTCGACACAATTTGCTATCGGAGCATATGACATCTCATCTATTTTCTTGGTAATTATTGTTGTTTTTGTAACATTGTTAATTAATTGTCCCGGAAAGAAATACTCCTATTTTATAGTAATATAAAATACTTGTCAAGTTGTCATAATACGTTGTCTGCTAGAATTAGCTAAAAGGTAATAAGTTTTTTTTAGTGACAACTAATTAGTTGTCTCAAATTTACATATTTATTTGTAACAAGTTATTTCTTTGTCCATGATCACTTAAAGTAGTGACAACTCATGTAAAACTTGTCACATCATATTTTTAGTAGTAATATTCTTCATGTAAACATAGGAAACAATCTACAATTTGACGATAAATAAAAGATGAAATCATGAGAATAAAGGAATTATTGTGGCAACATTTTGAAGAAAATTCTACTTTTAAGAGAGTGGAGTGTTTCTCGGATTGAGATTAGTTTGGAGAAGTGGAAGATGGAGTCTAAAATATTCAAGTGGTCTAATATTTTTATATAAAAAAAAATTCCATCAAAATAGTATTTGGACACTTTTTTAACTACAATAAAATATATTGAAATATAAAGTTAATTTTCTATTATTAATATTAATTTTCTTTTATTAATATTATATAGCGATAAAGTTTCATTGAGTTGTCACCCAATTAAGCTTTAGTGACAATATTTAATGTGTTGTCAAAAATAAATTAATGTATAATTGAATATTCAGATGATTAACAAACAGTGACAAGTTACAATTAATTGTCACCTATTTCTCATTTTTTATGACAAAAAATTTTGTAACGACAAAATAAAGGGAAATTTCCCATTTTGTGAAAAAATTAATTGGAAATTACAAATGGGTGCATATGATCATATTATTTATAGATGGGGGAGGAAAAAAAATTAAATCTCTGTTGGTGACAAAACTGCTAGTTAAAGTGGCAGCATTGTATTGAAAAGGTCAATGCCGCCAGTTTTTTTAGCAGGTCAACAATTGAGGGAAGAGCAAGAGAAAGATAAAGAAAGTTATTTTTTTTACCAGTTCACGAGTTTCTTTTGTTGTGTGTAATACACGCGTTGACAAAAGTTCAAAAGAGGAGTAAATTGACGATTAAATTGAAAAAAGAGCTGGTTGACTTTTTAACACAAGTTAAGGGACCGGAAATGACTATTTCTTCATATATATTTTCACTTGTGCTGCTTTTAATGCCACATCATTTCATGCAATGATTTCTAAACAGAACAATGTAAAATGTATTTTACAGATCGATGCCGTTTTGTACAAGAAGAAATTGAAAAGGTAAAAAAGAGTAAACGACAAGTCAACCAATTTTTTACTGTGGCAACACCTGCGACTTCAGCATATTACATTTCATCAACACTATACAAGCGGTATCACTTAATGCCACGTCACATCATTATGCAATGGACCCGAAACAGATTAACACATTTTTGTCAATTTTAAGGCATCAAATAAAATTTTTTTTAAAAATAAAGTAACTGCATGTGAAAATTTTTTGACGTGATTAGCAAGAAAAGTTTTTACTTTTAACGACCACAGTAAGTAATTTGTTAATTGTGAAAAGTATAAATACATGCGAAATGGACCTGCTTTCATTCTAATGAATTAGCAAGTACAAATATCAAAACGAAATTGTGAGTAATTAAAATGGGGGAAATCGACTTTAATCCGTTTCAAATTTTGGGTATGGATATATTGAGGAAGCCATTGCCTAATGCATGTCAATTCTCAACTTTTGATATTTACTCAGATTCTTCCTTTCCGTGAGTTCATTTTCTAATTTATATTTTACTTTACTATGTGTTTGATATAAGTCCCATGCCAAGCAATTTGCTTATTATTAAAGATTACTATTATTATATGCTATGATCGGTGTTGATTTAAGTGATACGTCGAAATTCGGAAAAAGTGATAGATTATAATATTTTTCAATTTTAGAATTTTTCACTTCGAAATTGTTATTATAATGAAAAATTTGATTATTGATAGAGTTGATTCTCTGTTAGCGATGTTGTTTCTTATATGAATTGGATATGATCATCACTTTTTAATATGAATGGAATTGATATATTGTGTTTTGATATGTGTTATTATACACTTGTCCACGTGTTTGATATATATCCCATGAGATAAATTATTCGTTGCTGGTGTTTTCTATTTTCTGGGAATGCATGCAGATCTGAGTAAGCCTACAGGGAAGCAGGAATGGTTCTTATTTACTAGTCCGATTGAAACGACAAATGGTCAATATAAACAGCTTGAACATAGAACTTTCAATATAGGTCAGAAAGAAGCAATTGCTTATGGCAAGGAATTGAGATATTACTATCATAACCCACCTGGTCAAAATCATATTGAATCCGCTGCCTATTCCATCTGCATGGATAATAACAGAGTATGGATTTGATCCTAACTTTTTTGATGATGAAGCAACCAGAACAATTGTAAGCTAATTCAGCTCACATTTTATTTATATAGAAATTAGTTATATATATTTGTAATTCATTAAACATTCTAATTAATTGTTTGGATTTACAGGCCAAGAATCGTGTTCTATGCAAAGTTACAAAACAAACAGTTGCTGTTCCAGTTGAATGTCCTTTTGGGTACTGATTTGCTCCTTACGATACAGAGCTATTGAGGGTTTTTTTGATGAAAAACATAATGGGTTTGCGTTTTCCTTGTGGTGATCCTATCCCCACCTATGATATCTTTTCAGTTTCCCACCCTTCCGATCTTCCTTTCGGTACGTATTGCTTCACTACTAGACAATAACCACAATCAATTGTAGTTCTACAAATTCTAACTTTATTCAATTATCTAGTGTTATGCATTTGGAGTAAGATATATATTTTGTGGTAAACTCTTATAAACTGTTTGCATAATCACGTATGTAAAACCTTTTTAATATATTGATCTAATGATGTAATTTGTTACATTTAGTTTTATGCCTAATGTGTTTTGTTTTTTTTAATAGTGTTTTTGGCTTCTCGTTTCCTTGTGGCAGCTCTTTGTGTAAGTACATGGAAGACGTACGAATGGCACTTCTTTTGTTACAGGAAAACAGAATCACTTGAGAGAGTTTATACTGAAAAGGGCTACTATTGGATTTGGAAGGTTGAAGGATAAAATTATCCGTGATGAAAACAAAGCACAAGTTGGGTCCATTCACACAATGAGATTTTACTTGAGTGGAAGCAGTCACGTCCGAAGGCGTGAAACAGAGTGGACTGTAAAATTGTATAGCATTTCACCCGGCGTAATTGTTGATCGTGCTGATCATGATACTAAGGAAATGGTAAATTTTAAGTAACCTTTTGTCAATCCTATGTACCTCAGTTTGACTATACTCATGATCAACTAATGAAATCTTTCTTTTATCGTGATAAACAGATTCTTTGCAAAGTTATGAAAGACCATCCAAAAGAAGACAGCGAATTCCATTAATTCAGCATAGCGTTTACCAATCTTTTTGAGAAAGAATTGAAAAATATGCATTATATTGTCCTGGCTACTTAGAAATTGAATGCTAATATTGTTACGTGCATTTTTGGATCAAAGTCCTGTCTCAGGTGATACTTTTAAATAGAATAAATAGGACATAGTTTTTCAAGTGCGGGTACCTGATTTCATATTATGTAAACCAGACTAATTGTTCTTTGAAAGACCTGTTTAAGATTCATGACACTGTCATATTCATCTTTCATGCGGTCATCGTATGCCACATCACACACAGCTCATAGTTACAAAACACTGACACTTCAATTCTTACTTAAATTTAAAATATATTTTGATATTGTTATTTTTCAGTTTAAACGTTTTATTTTTTATATTAGATTAAATTTTTTTATATTTTATCATACTTTTTTATAAATTAAAACATATGATTTATCAAAAAATAATTTTTAAATTACATGCTTACATATCTTAAAAAATTTTAATAAAAATACCAAAAAAAAAATTAAGATATTTATTTTATATTAAAAAATATAAATAAAAACCATTTACATATTAAATTGAAAAAGGCAAATATTATAACTTGGTAAGAATTTAAACTTAAGTAAAATATATCAAGATTTTATTATAAAATAAAAAATATATTTGTTTAAAATAGTTCTTTAAAAAATTTTTTTTTTTCATAGGTAGTTCTTTAAAAATTAATTATAAAACAGAAATTTCATATTAACCGCCACAGTTAAAAAGAGTAAACGACAAGTCAACAAACTTTTACTTTTAACCGCCACAGTTATTTAATTAGTTACTGGTGAAGCATTGGCTCTATAAATACGTGCACGCAGCATGCAAAAAGGAAGCTGCTCTCATTCTGATTAACAAATCGATTAGCTAAACAAATTTCAAAACCTAAAATAGAAAAAGAAAGGAATCATGGTCAGGATCTATCGTGCCTTGCAAACTTGTGGTGTAGGATAATGAATAAGTCATTGCCTACTGAAAATCTATTCCCTACTATTCAACTTTACTCTATTCCAAGCCCTCAGATTCTTCCTTTCAGTAAGTTCATTTTAAAATGGGTTTCTGTTGTTTTACTTCTCTCTGTGTTTGATATAAATCCCATGTCATACAATTTGTTAATTCATCATTCACAACTATTATATATATTGTTATTACGCTTTTCTGTGTTGATTCATATAACTCGGAATTGAAATCGTGAAATTTCGAACTGGATATATAGTGAAACTGTAGTTTGTTATGAGACTTTTAAAATTCAGAGGATGTTTTGTGTTGAAATATTGGTATTATTGATTTTTGGTGTTTGATGTTATTAATTTGAAGACTAAAAAGATATATATAATGATACTGTTTTTGGTTTGTGTTATAATATACTTTTCCATGTGTTTGATACAAATCCCATGAGAAAAATTGTTTTTTGTTTATGTTTTTTTCCTTCTTGACAGATCTTTGTAAGCCTTCAGAACAACAAGAATGGTTCTTCTACAGTGTAAAAAAGATGGGAAATCCGATTACTACGAGGAATGGTTTTTATAAACTCATTGAACATGCAGTTGTCAACGACCATCTCAACAATCCGATTGGTTATAGAAGGACATTCATATTTTACCATAATTTCCCACCTTATGGAATTGAATCCTCCTGGAGTATGCATATAATCGTACCATTTTTTAAGCTTTTGATTTGGCTACTAGAGTCAATGTAAGAGTCAATGTAAGTATATACATGTTCATATTTTAATTTATATATGAACTGGTCAATTTCATTCTTTTAACTAATTAAACATTTTAATAAATTTCCTTGGATTTGCAGGCAGCCCATCTTGTTCTCTGCAAAGTTACTAGACGACCAACTTCTAATACTGGTACATACCGAGCTGGGTTCAGGTTTGGTCCTAGTGATGCACAACTATTGACCGTTTTTCTGAAGAATAACATACTGGGTTTGCCCATCCCTAATGATCCTATCCCCACCTTTGATGTCTTCTCTACTTGCCCTCAGAATCTTCCTTTCGGTAAGTATTGCTTCGCTACTATAGACTGTACAACCATAACAATTTATAGTTACTTCTAACTAAATTCTACTAACCCGCGCGTGCTACAAAATTGGAGTAATATATACTGTTTTATGTACGGTTATAGACCGTTTTCATGATCATATTGCTAAAACGTTTTTGAAGTATTGATGCTATATGGAGTTTCCATTTAGTTTTATGACCAATGTGATTTCTGGTTAATATTGTTTTTGGCTCTAGTGTTGAATAATGTTTTTTGTCCTCTTCCAGCTCTTTGTAATAATAGAGAGGTATGGAGTACTGGTTTCTTCTTCTTTTGTTATAGGAGAGTAGAATCACTTGAGAAGAGAATCGACACAGAATTAGGTTTCTATGTCTTCTATGGACGTGAAGTTGTTCGTAATCCAGTAGATGGAAAAGAACTTGTCTCCATTCACACAATGAGATTTTTCTTTAAAGATATTTTCGTAGATCACGACGGTCCAGTTCCAACTGACCGGTTTATACACTTGTACAGCATTTCTCCTGGCATTGTAGATAATAATGATCCTTTCACTAAAGCACTTGTAAACTTTGAAGTGATCACTTTTCTCAGTACATTTAAATTAGTTAGACTATATTCATCCTCCAATAATATGGTTCATTTTTTCATGATGAACAGATTCCACACTTCTTCTGTGCAAAGTTGTTAATAGCGAAGTAGAAAAAGAAGAAGCAGAATACACATTAGTCGCCCCAAAAGTTGTCCACCGAAGAGAAGAAGAAAAAGACCAAGATTCTTAATTCAGCGCAGCTTTTAGCAATCTTTTTGAGAAAGAATTGTAGGTCTGATCAAACCGAATCCAAGGAAGAGAAACAATTAATGCAATGATTGATTCTGAATGCAGTCAAACATTCAGTTTTACAAAATTTAGTTTGTCATTCATTTTATTGTTGCTGCAGGTTAAGCAAAAACTTTTCAGCTGTGGATAAATTCAACGTAGATAATGATTTCATATATTGACCTTTAAGAAGTTTTGTATGAAATTTAGTTACTCTCTTGTTGTTCTATATAGATATTCACAATTCCATGTCAGCATAATGACATGTCATTCTGTTTGCCACCGGGACATGTCCTCAAAATGGAGCAAACCATCATTTGACATGTCAAAACAATTTGCTACTTAAGCATATGACATCAGATTTCTATAAGTTCATTAGGATTGAACTTATCCATGCTAAGAGCAACAGAACAGAACTTGGACTTGTTTCCACTTGAACCATTTACAAGTGAGTAAACTGTGAAATTGTATAGGATTTCTCCTGGCGGATTAGAAAATTCGGAGGATCTTGAATGTTAGGACTGGTAAATTTTAAGTTACTAAAACTTTTCTCAACTTATGTGAATCAGTTGTCAAAAATATTCATCAGCTAACGAGATCTTCCTTTTCTCATGATGAACAGATTCTCAATTTATTGGTTTGCACTTTCGGATTCGATTTCTGAGCAAGGATCAAAATGATTTAAAACAAATTATTAGGGATTTTCTTTAAATGTCAAAGATTTCAACCAGGCCAAATCTGCAAAAGTTTTAATTCACCGCAGGCTTCATAAAACCGCAATCCAAAGATGAGAAACAATCAGTCAATAATATATAACTAACTTGTACCATTTCGCTCCGATATATGTATCATTTCAATTAAAAATTTGAAATCCAAATATTATCACATATAAAATTTAAATACTTGTATAAAAAAAATTTTGAATTCTGATATTATTAAATTGGTCTGAAATTCTTAAATAACTTTCGCCACATCAGCATATGATATGCCACCCACTGAATGCCACGTCAGAAACAGCACAGAAACTCTTACATATTTAATTCCATGCCATTCTGTCTGAGAGGAAATTTATATATAAAAAAAAGTCAAAATAATAAAAACCATTACCAATAAAAAAATAAATTAAAATAAAAACATACCAACAAATAAACGTTTAGATATGAGCCCAAGGTCGGAACCGGCGGGCAAATCCATTAATGAAATGAATCTAACTATTAGCATGACTTAACTTAAATAATAGGTTTCTATATTCTCAAGTATAAACTTTTTTATTTTTAGTTATTTAGTTAATATGGAAGGATATCCATAACAAACATAAAAGTGTGAAGGGGACCATCACCCCCAATTACGTATTTAGTTCTTGACTTAAAATTACCTATTTAGTCTTATATATAAATTAGTTTATCTTTTCCAAAATAAAATAGAAATATAATTTATAATAATTTTTTTCTAATTTAAATAGAATTATTATTTATTTTTATCCTAATCCTAAAACAAATTTAGATTTCAATTTCTATTCTATTTTTTTTTCTTTAATTTTCTAAATACAAATATTATTAGGATACTAATACACCTATATAAAAGTACTACACCATCAATTTTTTCTTTCATCCTAACAACTACGCTATTAAATCTTTCAAGTATTAAAAATTTATTTTAATCACTCTTTCCTCTTGCATTGGTTGCACTTGGTTTTTATCAAAAATTATGTTTTGGTCCACCGTATACAATTATTTTTTTCCTAAATATAATAGAAATATAGTATATAATAATTTATTTTCTAACTTAAATAGAATTATTATTTATTTTTATCCTAGTTCTAAAACAATATAGATTTCAATTCCTGTTCTATTTCTTTTTTTTCTTTTCCAAATACAAACATTATTAGGAAAATAATATACCTATATAAAAGCACTACACCATCAATTTTTCCTTTCATCCTAAAAACTACGCTATTAAATCTTTTAAGCATTAAAAAATTATTTTAAACACTCTTTCCTCTTGCATTAGTTGCACTTGGTTTTTATCAAAAATTACGTTTTTAGTCCACCGTATACAATTATTTTTTTTCTAAATATAATAGAAATATAATATATAATAATTTCTTTCCTAACTTAAATAGAATTATTATTTATTTATAATTTTAAAATTCTAAATCCTAATCACATATGGAGTTAGAATTTATTATTATGAGTATAAATATGATAAAACCCTCACTTTTTTTTCACTGCAATAATTCGAGTTAATCAAGATTTATTTTTTTTATTTTTTTAGTTAAGATATTTAGATTCTAATAGTATGTGAATATTTTATAAATATTAAGTTATTCTTTTCTTTTTTAAAAAGTAATTTTTTTTCTTTTTTAAATTCATATGTTATTAAAATAATATTAACCTATAAAAAAATTAACAATACTATTATTTTCTTCCATAATAAAATTGAAATTATATTATGTTTAATTTTTAAAAAATTTTATTTTACATATAAAATTTAAATATATAAAAAAAATAAATATCTTAAAAAAATTAATGGGTACAAGTGTAACAAGTGCAAGTGTAAATAAATACTAGGATTACGTATTTGGTCTTCGACTCAAAGTTACCTAATTTGTCCTACATATAAGTTAGTTTATCCTTTCCAAAATAAAATAGGAATATAATTTATAATAATTTTTTTCTAATTTAAATAGAATTATTATTTATTTTTATTCTAATCCTAAAACAATTTAGATTTCAATTCTTTTTCTATTTTTTTCTTTTCCAAATACAAATATTATTAGAATAATAATACACCTATATAAAAGCACTACACCATCAATTTTTTCTTCCATCTTATAAACTACACTATTAAATCTTTCGAGCATTAAAAAATCATTTTAAGCACTCTTTTCTCTTGCATTGGTTGTACTTGATTTTTATCAAAAATTACGTTTTTAGTCCACCGTATA
>CANXYA010428733.1:0-14464 GCA_948193465.1 Acalypha hispida
ATGTAAATACTTCAATACACGACGGCTGTCCTGGAAATAGACTATGGAGGCCTGCAACGATTCTGCCAAGAATATCCGTTCCCAGAGGTGCTCCATCGATGCCACGGCATACATTTTGGACATAATTGTATGGAGGATTATTATACTGAGCTGAGCTAAGATAAACGAATTCCAACAATTCCTTGAGCTCTTTCGACGAGTTTAAAGTGCTTGAATATCCAATCCAAATCAATGAAAGCATGATTTTGTCAGAACATGCCTAAATTATCGAGTTTATTGAGGTGAATTCATTCGATAATAGATCAATTACCTGCAAGTATTGAATTTAGCGCTAAGTGTCAATAGTCCATCAGGTTCTGCTGCGATTCTGTCAATTTCAGACCAAGATTGTACTATTGTATTGTAACAACTCTCACTCGTATTCTGTACAAATCAATATTAACAATTATACCAGGTAATAAATTTGAATGGATACTAAACTATGGTCTTATTTCGAATTGGAAATTCATTTTTAATTTCTTTCTTTTTGGTATTAAACATTAATTTCATTTTTGATTTTGAGAATTAATTCAAAGTAATTTTTAGTATTTTTGTTAGTCTACTTTAGAATATATTCTATATGTTCTTCATATTTAGTGAATTTATACGGAAAGAGAATACGTTCGAAATTAATTTATGATATGATGAATATAAAAGTAAATAAAAGAATGCCATGGTTATGTAATTTCAAAAGTCATAAGATAGAGTTGATGTGAAAAATACACAGAAAATATTCAAAATCTGACTACTACATGAGAACTAATTTAACAAAAAAAAATTCAGAATAATCAATCTGAAATAAGATTTGAAGTTCTATACGAGAGCAAAAAACATTAAAGTTGAGTATCCAATTTGAAATAACCTTATAGTTTCGGTGACTACTTAATTCTTTCACCCCATAAATTTACTGTGTGCAAGTAACTAAAAATTTTCAATTTTAATTCTCTAAACTTCTTACTCTAAAATCCTTAGTAACGACAACATAGTATCCGTTTTGAGGTGTGATATCATCAAAGTAGAGAATTGGAGCAGATGACGCCAAAGAACCCATAACAATGTGAGGATATTTTAGCCGAAGCCAAGCTGCAAGCACTGATATATGAAAACAAGATTAACAACACACATGAGTCTGATTTACAAATTTATTTTAATGAAATTTAGAATTCAGGCTATCAATTGACTTACTTCCACCATATGATCCTCCGACTGCAATGACAGGGGAATTTTCAGCTGACAGATTCTTCTTAACATCTACGATTATCTGTGCATAATCTGCCAGAGCTTGTTCTGAACTCAAATAACCAAGGGTACTTGAATTCTGAAAAGCTTGATCTTCTGATCCAAAAGGCATCGATTCTCCATAATATCTATGCTGTATCGAATGTTTTCACAATTCCTCATTAGTTTAAGCTTAACATGCAAGATATATACTAATATATGCTATGAGATTGTGTACTAAAACCAATTGGTTTCAAGTCAAATTGTACCCTCATTTAATATTGAAAAACCTTGGCATATATTACCATATTCATTTCTAAGTTGTCACCAAGCAGTATGCATATATATATTTGCATAAGATTAAACCTGAAAAATAGTACTCCCTCCATTCCAAAATAATAGTCACTTTTAGTTATTTTGGAGAGATTAAGGAAGGAGAAAATTGTCTTAAATTAAAGTAATAAAGACTAATATGTCCTTCTAACTTAAGAGAGAGAAAATAAGTATTAAAATGTGAGTAATGTGGGACCATTATGGGTAAACATGGAAAAATAACATTAAGACAAACTTTTTAAACAATAAATATTCTTAAATGACAAATAATTTGGAATGTTTTTTCAATCAAAATGTGACTATTATTTTGGAATGAAGGGAGTAGTTTAATTACCTCAATATACAATAGCAAACCTTTGAATTGAGCTGCTGCAGTTTCAACAATAGAGTTTTCAACAATATCATACGTTACATCAATCTCTTCTCCGGTGTAAACAAAGATTGGTGAACTAGTATTAGCCCCACCCCAGTACCTAAAATTCAATACATATCTATGCTGAAATGTACCATAACTTTCAGGCTTATAGTTGAAATGGTCGAGTGTCTGTGTATAATTGTATATTTCGTATTCTGGTGGAAGAAAAACAGAAAACTCGCTTGGAGAAAATATTCCTGATCTTTTTTCCTTATGAAATTTAGTTAATTTCCAAGGATGTAATGAAGAAGCATATACAACAGTAAGTAGTACCAATAACAAGCCAAATTGAAATGATGGCAAAGCCATTTTTGAATATGAAATTTCAGCTTCAATTTTATAAATTTAAACAGGTAAAGACTAAACTAAAGTCGTTTCTTGTATTTAACTTTGTAATTTTGTTAAGCTTTGTGATTTTGTTATTTACTATGTAAAGGATATGCGTACCTTTCAACATTATATTTGGACTGTAGGTCATTGAAATTTTCGGACTAGTCGGATTGATACATATGAAAAGATACATAAGTTATGTCAAATGACAGATGAACAATTTTGGATAGTTATTTTTTACTATTTCCAGTCAGTGAACTTGCCTTTTTTCTATATATCTAGCATTCAATATGAAAGTGTTTCAACAAAATTAATTTTGTGAAAGAATTTATAATTTAGACAATTCATTTACAATAGACAGCTTGCGTATTTTTAATTTCATTTATAATATTTTTATCTTAGTATTATAAAGATAGGAAAAAAATGTGGTACGAAAACTAACCATGATCAACTAAAGGGTAGGCGAGCCTGAACAAACATGATGAGTGAGTGAAGTATGGTCAAATTTTATTTTAGCTACCGAATTTTAATTTATATCAAAATAGTTACTAAACATTTTTTTTTTCATTTGTTGGATACCCATTAAAATACAATAATTAATTTGAGATTTTAAGTTAAATTGAATTTAAACTTTTAAATATTTACTATTTATGATTTTATTAAGATGAAAATAAATAGAAAAAATGAAAATTAGATGATTTTACAGGTGAAATATGAAATTTTAATTTTTCAATTCTTTTTAGTATGAGACCCAAAAAGTGTTAAGAAAATAACTTGCAAATCTAATGTATGGGTTGCATTGACGAATATTTGAAGAGTATTATACTTTTGTTACGATGATACATTAAATATTGATCGAATTTTAAAAATGAAATTTAACATACTTCGCCAACTCATCAAGATTTTTATCCAAATAAATGCTCTAAAGAACCAAGAGTCTAAAACATAGGATAATTTTTTTGGGTAGTACCTTACTTATAGTTGTGTCTCGAAATGATATCTAAATTTCAATTTGTCATTTTTTGTACCTCAACTTCGATTTTGTAACTCCGATTGGTATCTCAAGCGAATTCCGGTCAATTTTTCCTATGTGGCAATTGAAAATAAAATATACCAGAAATATTTCTTCCGCATCACCCTCCACATTACCTATATTAACACATCATCAATTTCACATCATTATCAAAAATAATTAATAATAATTGACAAAATATATCTTTTCATATATTAAAATATATTTTTTATTAATAAAAATTATATTAATAAATTAATCAAAATAATTTTAAAATATAATCTATAATATTATTATAATTATATTTTCATATATTTAATAAATTTTGTAAATTAAATTCAAAAAAAATTAGAAAATATAACAAAATAGTAAAAATAATAGTTTGACTGATCGGTTCGATAGTAAATTAAATTTTCATCAATGAATTAATCAAAGCAAATTTAAAATTTTTAAATATAACATATATTTTCGTATAAATTATAAAATTTAAATTATATAAAGAAATAAATTAAATTTAAATTAATTAATGGTAAATTAAATTTATCAATTAATTATATATTTTTTATTTAATAATTTTTAAATTTTTGTAAATTAAATTTAAAAAATTACTTTTTCATATTTTTTATTTTAGTATTTTTTTAGTTTAAAATTTTGGAATTTTAAAAAATAAACTATTAAAAATATTGATTAATAATTAAAAATAAATTAATAAAAATAATTAATAATAATTAAAAAAGTGTTGAACACCGTTGACCGGGGGTTAGATGCTGGAACCTGGCCAATTTTGACTGGAATCTATCGTTTGGTCACCGGTTAACGGTGGTCAACACTTTTTTAATTATTAATAATTATTTTTATTAATTTATTTTTTATATGATTTGGCAATGATGATGTGGTTGAATGGGAGTGATATGGCGCAGTCACCCATTCAACCACATCATCAATGCTACATCATTTTCGATCTTTAAGTAGGATAAAATTGGCTGAAATGTGCTTGAGGTATCAATTGGAGTTACAAAATTGAAGTTGAGATACCAAGAAAAGACAAACTGAAATTTTTGTACCGTTTCGAGACAAAACCGTAGGTAAGGTACCACCCAAAAAATTTACCTCGAAACATATGTTAAAAAACTTATCAAATTAAACAGTTAAGGTTAAGAATTACGGCCATTAAAATGTTCAATGCGGATTATGATCCACGCAATTAGAGGAAAAACGAGTCCAGTATGTTGAATAGATTAAGATTTTTTCTAAGATATTACCAAATGGGAAAGAATTATTGTTCAAGACTTTTTTTTTTTTTTTGAAAGCTTATTATTCAAGACTTAATTGCAGTACATTTCATCTCTTTGTTAGAAAAATAAATTCCCATCCCAATTTTGCTCCTTATTTGATCAAATGCTAATTCATAGCTTCCTTGGCATAGTATTCTGCAATCCAAGCTGCAATGATTTTGAACTCTTTATCTCGTTGTTCGACTAGCCAATCTGGATCATCTGGTCTTGGAGGATACATATCCAAGCAGTGAGCACCTAATTGCCACAAAAAAATACCATTCAAAAATATTTATTATATCAATAGGAACTGTAAAAATGTAAGCACTTTCTTAGTAATTAATCATACCAAATTCTGTATATATAGCGACGAGAGTGTCTGACAGGTCTTCTAAAACTCTGCAATTTATTATTCCACAAATACGAAAGCATGTCAAATCTCATACCTTTCAAATCATTTTTTATGATAAAATACAAGCCATTTTTATCATTACGTACCCTCCTGCGCTCCATGGATCGCGCAGTCCGTTGGAGAAAATGATATTGCTTGCAAAATTTTGAAGTACTGTTTTTATGTCCTGGGAATTGCATATGTTAAAATTTATTTTGTTTCTGACAAAATGAAAGATACTAATGTAAGAAAAGCTTACATGACCGCCAAATTCTGTTGTCGCCCAATGAGGTCTTGGGGTAACACCGAAAACTTGAAAACAGTCTCTGGTGTAATTATTGATATCAAAAGGACCTGGTTGGAACATTGTCTCATTGTAACCATATCCTATTGGAAATACCATTTCTGTGCACATCTGAAAATATTTAAAATTTTTTTGTGAATTTCAAAAATTGCAGAAACATTATGTTTTCTATGACATTTTGAGTACCTGCCAATCGAAGGCACTCTTGTTATTGGTTTCAGATATGAATATGCTGAGACATGAGGGTGGTCCGTAAATTAGACTATCGAGGCCTGCAACGATTCTGCCAAGAATATCTGTTCCTGGAGGTGCTCCATCAATGCCACGGCATATATTTTGGACTAGATTGTATGGAGGATTATCATACTGAGCTGCGCTAACATAAATGTTTTCCAAGAATTCCTTGAGCTCTTTTGACGAGTTCAAAGGGCTTGAAAATTAAATATAGATCAATAAGATCATGAATTTATCATAAAATGCATAAATTATCGAGTTTAATGGGGTGATCAATTGAGTAATTACCTGCAAGTATTGAACTTAGCGTCAAGTGTCAATAGTCCGTCTGGTTCCGCTGCAATTTTGTCAATCTCGGACCAAGATTGTACTATTGTATTGTAACAACTCTCACTAGTATCCTGTACAGAAATATTTATTGTCGTCATAAAATAATTATATCATGCAGGTACAGGAATTTATTTTCAAAGTTCATTCTCAAAATTCTTACTTTAAAATCCTTAGTAACGACAACATGATAACCATTTTGAGGCGTAATATCATCAAAGTAGAGAATAGGAGCCGAACAGGCCAATGAACTGATGACAACGTGAGGATATTTTAGCCGAAGCCAGGCTGCGAGCACTGATAAAAACAAGAATAAACGATGAGTCAGCTTTGCAAAATTTCCTGAGAAAATTTAGAATTGATGGCTAATTAACTTACTTCCACCGTAAGATCCACCAACTGCAATGACAGGGGCATTTTCTGCTGA
Source organism: Acalypha hispida (assembly GCA_948193465.1). Taxonomy (NCBI): domain Eukaryota; kingdom Viridiplantae; phylum Streptophyta; class Magnoliopsida; order Malpighiales; family Euphorbiaceae; genus Acalypha; species Acalypha hispida. The sequence goes on from CANXYA010428733.1 coordinate 6,305, forward strand.
CAGATTCTTTTTAACATCTATTATGATTTGTGCATAATCTGCTATAGCTTGTTCTGAACTCAAATAACCAAGGGTACTTGAATTCTGAAAAGCTTGATCCGCTGATCCAAATGGCATTGATTCTCCATAGTAGCGATGCTGCATTGAATGATTTCACATAAATCAATCGTCATCAACCAAGCCCAAACACAAGCGTGATTTTAGACATAACCGCATCAGTTTTTCAGCAGCAACATGCAAAAATGACATGGTAAATATTTTGCTGAAAAAAATGATATTTCCCTAAAAAATTAATATCAGCACAAAAGTAATGTGATAGACTACATATATTTATAAATAAGAATTTCATTAATATGATTATCAATTGACCTCAATATACAAGAGCAAACCTTTGAATTTAGCAGCAGCAGTTTCAATAATAGAATCTCCAACATCATATGTTAAATCATCTTCTTCACCAGTATACACGAAAATTGGTGAACTAGTATTAGCCCCACCCCAGTACTTGAAATTCAATATATATCTATGTTGAAATGTAGCATAGCTTTCAGGCTGATAGTTGAAATGATCGAGTATCTGTATAATAATTTATTTCATTTTCCGGTGGGAGAACAACAGAAAACGCACTCGAAGCGGATCTTCCTGATCTTTTTTCCTTATGAAATTTAGTTAATTTCCAAGGATGTACTGCAGAAACAAATAAAATGCTAAGTAAAATTAATACCAAGCATAATTGGAATGATGGTAATGCCATTTTCAGATATGAAAGTTTCAATATCACATTAGCTAGCAATTTAAATAGCTCAGCTGAAAGCAAATTCTTGTCAGTTTTAATTTGTAATCTTGTTAATTAGCTTTGTGATTAGTGATTTACAAATTAAGGGCTTCAAAGACAAAAATTTTGGAATATAGTTTCTTGTTTTACATTGAAGTTTTGACTGCCAGCTAACATATATGGATGGATCATTGAATTTAATATACACAAAGACGTACATATATATCTTGTCAATTGATGAACAGTTTTGACTAGTTCTAGCTATGGTCTTCACTAGTTCTAACTAAAATATATTAATAGTTTAATTATACATCAACATAAAAAAATAAATCATAAATAGATAGTTATTTTATTTAGACTACTTATCTTAATTAGCCTCCTCTCATGCACTCCTAGCAGCTTTTGATATACATTGAATTTTTGATGACTAGTTCTATGGTCTTCCCTATTGTCTCAAGTTTTATATAGTATTTAATAAAAGTGAAGTTGAAAAAAAATATGTCATCATTCCATCCAAATGTATGGTGGAATAATTTGGATGGAATCTATATTTGAAAGAGTGAGGACATTTTTCTCTCACTGCCCCTTGAACTTTTCATTAAAGTCGATGTAGCTCTTTAAGTTTTCTTCTTTAAAAGTTCAGTTTTTTTTTAATTTTAAAAAGGTTTTATTTTAACCTCCGCTGAATAATATTCAGGATGTATACTTTTATTTGATGTTTTATATAAGTTTGTAATACTGTCAAAATTTCATCTCATGTGTTGAAAACTTGTATAGATACATCCATAATATCCTAAAGTTATTGAAAACTTGGCAAAATTCGAACTAACTAATTAAACTATGTAAATAATAAATTTAAGCACATTAAAAAAATTTAGATACCAATGCCAAAAAAATAGCATACTTGAATAATCTCTCAAGAAATCATAGCATAGATAGCAACATATAAGTCACTAATAAATTAGTTTAGATAGAAACATAAAATATAAATCCAAGCGAGATATTAGGTAACAAAAAAAATTGTGACAATCAAAATATTGTCACTGTAAATTCACCAGTTATGATAAATTACAAATAGCGTCACGAATCAATTTATTTTAGTGACAAATATAAATAGTGTCATCTTAGTAAATGAAGTTGTCACTAATGCAACTATAATGATGACGAATCAAAATAACCCCTCACAGTTATTCTTGGAGGGAATTTTTTTTACCGGAGGGAAATTATTTAATGACACAATTATTAGAATTAGTGACTATAATAATGGTCACTTTTATAATAAACTATTATGACAATAATTTTTTTTCGTCACCTTTGGATCATTGTTTTAGTGACGATAAATTTACGTCTCTTATTGTAACAATCAGTTACGATAAAAAAACGTATGTCATATTTCATTGTTTTAATGACGCTCACTTTGTCACCATGTATTAATTTGTTATGACAAAAAATATCATGTGTCATATTTTAAATAAGTAAATGATCTTTTTGAATTAGCATTTTGTTGACAATATATTTTCATCGCATTAATAACATTTGATGATGATGTGAAGCATTTGTCACTTTTAATAATAAATAATGACAATAAAAAGCTTAACTATGTACTAATTAATGATGACATAATATCTTTTATCATATTTAAAATAAATAGATAATCAATTTGAATAAATATCTCAGTGATGAGCTACTTTCGTCACCCATTATAACATTTGGTGACGATGAGAAAGCGTTGTCATGTATGAATGCTACAAGGATATTTATATTGTAACGATATACTAGTTTATTATGATATATAAAGTATATTTTAGTTTGTTTTAAATAGATAGCTTATTTTTATTAGTATCTTAGTGATAATGTATAATATTAGTAACTATTATAATATTTGGGAATAATTAAGAAATATTTATCATATGAGTGTGAAAATATTTATATTTTTATGTCTTCTATAGCAAGCAGAAATATTAAACCATATACCATACCAATAATGAATAGCAAGCAGTAACTCATGTAGTTTCTACTAATGAATAATTTTTTTTGTCACATGAGCTTTATTACCAATAAAAATAAATTCTAAAATACAGTTTCAATATCTAACAGTCCATGAGAATCTAACTCCATCTCTACATTAGACTTCGAATTCATGTTTTACATACACCCACTGCCCCACGAGTACAATTGCTTTGATCAGTACAACCTATTCACTGCAACAAAAGAGAGTTGAAACTATTCTGATAAAGTCTCTTGAAATCATCATAAACCTGAAATAAGAAAAACAAAAGCAAATTTTGGAATATTTAAAAGAAATTCTCCAACTCTTTATACAAGTCTTGAGTAATCTAATAAGAAACAAATGGCAGAAATATCGGTAAAAGAAATGATATTGGTAACATCCTCATTCTAGATTAGCTACAAAAGTTAGAAAGACATGTAGGCAGCAGATCAAAGATGAAATGGATGAGAAAGATTCAGAATATACGCCAAATCATCAACACTTAGGACTACATTTCGCATAACTGTAACAAAATGTGATAACAGGGCAATAACAATCAGATTAGCAAATAACACATTAAAAAATATAAATTGAAAGGTTGCAATGCTTAACTTGCTCCGGTTGAGAAATCAAAATAAGTACACAATGGAAAGATTCAATAGAATTAGAAAGTTTACCTTTGGACCAGGTTGGCCCAGAGGTGAGCAACCAACCAATCCGTAAACCAAACCAACATTTCGTTTTGCTTCTGTTAAAATGAAACCAGTTTGATTTGATTTTGTATATTTAAAAATTTTGATTTTATAGTTTGATCTGGTTTCACCTTTAAAAATGTCTAACCGTGGACCTTAAAAAATACGATTTTTATATATAAAAATATAAATATATATGTATTTATATATTTTTTTAATAAGTTAAATATATCTAAATGATTAAATTATATGGTGGAAGTATATTTATGTGTATTAATTTTAAAATAAATGTGATTTTATTTAATTTTCATAAATTCGATTTAAACCGACCGAACTAACCCGAAAATTTCGGTTAAACGAACCAGCCATTTAACTCACAGAATGATTTGGATTAGCTTAATTTTTGAGATCCGTGGTTTGATTTGATTTTGGTGATTTCATCGTTGAACCAAACCGACCCGGACAGTCCTCGCTCCTAATTTGGCCACACATGGGATTATCTGCTGGAATTGTGAGATCACAGACCATATGCATCACGTTTCTTATGCCTACCCTGCCACCTAATTTGTACTAAATTATATAATTTAGTCAAAGACAATTAATACAAATGTGATTATTCAGTAAAACTTTGCAATTTTTGCAATTCTACTAAGAAAATTAATGTTAAAAGAACGTCTCGAGGCAAAGAAAATGTCAATAATGAACTCCATAGTTTTATATTTTTTATATTATTTTATCATTTTAAAATTTATTGAGATTTAAATTTTATCAAAGGACTTTTTGAAATATGTACAGATTCTGATAAAACATCAAGTTTTCTATTAACTTAATAGCTCTAGCAAACTTCATTCAACTATAAGAACCACAGGTTTACAATGATCATCTCTATAAGCTCTCTATCAAACAAATTTGATCAACTCAAATCTACAAACATGAAAATCGTATAACAAAAAAAAAACAGAGCATAATCAACTCAAATCCACCAGGTTTAGTGTTTTGTTTTCTTTAGTGATGTTAGGATTACCTGCTCATAATGACTTGAAATGTGCATTCAGCTTTGTACTCATGAGCCTGTCTCTTTCCGCATCCTGGTTATGGGCAGAAATAGTAAGTTTTTTGGTGATTGTATTTCCATATGTAACTAAAGTACCAGAATAACACTAAAGGAAAAATCAAAAATGCAAGGGACTCACAATGCAGTAGGCATGTTTGTTCTCCAATTCACGCCGGCCAATATTAGCAGGCCAGCGTAAGCACTGATGGGTTTTCTTCTTGAACTCTTTATATAGCTCACCACTGTGAGCATACTCGATAATGAAAAATTCGTGCTCTTTATCATCGAACCTATCAAATAGATGTAGTAAATAAGTATTAACAGAACATAATAAAACTAGGAGGCATGTATAGAGCTTAGCCAAAGCTACATAGCAGAGGGATGAAAATTCAATTGTTCAATGAAAACAATGAATAAGAAAAATAGGGAGAATTTTCTGTTAGAATAAGCTCCAAGTTCTTTCTGAGGCCGATTAGCATACAACATCATTAAACGTGTAATTACCTTTACACATTATAGTCACCGTGTAAATGCAGAAGTATCGGAATGCCTAAAAGTACGTCTATGATCTTCTGTAACTTGACTCTTATAGTCACTTGGCTGGTGTCTTGTGAAGAACAAATCCAAATGCTGAAAAAAATTGAATACTTGGTTTAAATCATGAAAGATAAAATGAATGACTACATGTTGACAGACACACCTTGCTGCTGCCCATGGGTATTTAAGCCTACACAGGGCCCTCATGTCAACAACTTCATAAATTAAACATGATCTGGGAAACATGCACAATACTATTAAACATGGAAGAAGCTACTGTTAAATCTCAGAAATAGATTTCAGAACATTTAAAAGAAGGAAAAATGCTTAACTACCTGACTCAATTTGTTTGCGGTTGCTTCAGTTTCACTTTGTTAATCCTGAAATCACCTCATGAAGTTGACAGTAAATCAGCTATGCCAGATTACAACTAACCTTAAAGAAATAAAGAACACCTTAGGATGAATTGGTTGGCACACAAATGAAACTGCAATAAGAAATAAGAAAAGGTACTTGCATTTTCCACAACAGTTCCAGACCACTTTGTAATCATGTATACAACAAAAAAGATGTCCCAAAGAACAACTGGAGCTAATCCTACTACATTTGTTAGTCGAAGTCCATTCTGTTAATATGTATCAAAAGTTATCATCATGATCATCTACATCAACCCTGACCCAATTAGACTGCTCTTGTTCACATAAAATCTAATTACTGATGTGAACAATGGAATCATCATCTAAATTGGAAACAATTGTTAAAACTGAAAATTGATCCATACCCAAAGGAATTCCAAACTAAATTGGAAACACCTCCAGACACCATTACGTTATTTTAGTATGCACACCCATAAGTGAAAGTCTTAGTATTAATTAGCATGCTTCGCACATGAACACATGGCATTAGCAGTTTAACAGAATAAAACATAAAAATATCACAAACTCAGTACCTATTTTTAGCCACGGCTCATCCATTGCTTAAACTTCAATTTTATAAGACTATAATAACATAATTACACATGTTATGCCACGTATCGCCCCTGCAAACACCTAAAATGAAATCCTTGGTCTGCACTAACAGTGTATGCAAAAATATAGCAAAGAATCGTCAAGAAAGCCCAAAAAAATACCGAGCAAGACCCTACAACTAATCAAGCATAGACCATTAGAAATCAGAAGAGCGTATCGACACAAACACTAGCTTAATCTGTACATGAACATAAGGATAAAGAGCCATTGAATATAAAGTTTCATAATCACTTAATGATCATAAAAAATATCAGACTTGATCTTTTCACATAACTGATCCATACTAGTTAATTGTTACCAAACACACAAATTTCCCTCCTTCAAAACATTACACAGACAACATCTGCATATTTAAAATATTTCATTTATCTAACTGATTCTAATTCACTACTTAAATAGCAGCATGTACAAAATCGACTGGGTTTCGCTGGAGCGAGCAGCACCGATGTGGTTCTGTCCTTGCAAGAACAATTTGAAAGTACTGTTAATATAATCTTAAAAAATGTGAAAAACTTGGAACACTACAGATCCTGAATAAGTTAAATAAATCTGATTGACATTATAAATAATTGACTTAGTTAATTACAAAAATAATAACTCTTATATGAGGATCAATATTTTTGCATCAAATGAATGTTTAATTTCATAAATATGGATTTTAATGAGTTGAAATAAAGTTGTGCTTGTTGAGATATGTCTTTACCAATTTAAGTAGCGGTACGTAATCTGAAGAAGTGATACATGAGTTTCTTCGAAGTCCATGACCATTTGCTTACATGATTCATAAACAGCAATAACTCACGATTTAGTACGAAATAAATCACAACAAGACAAGTAAAAACTGAAATAATAAATAAAATCATATACAAACCTCTTTATCAATGCACAATTAAAGACAGTTTGATTAAACCTCATTTGCAGAAAAAGAAAAAGTAAATGCAGAGAGTGATACATATAACAATGAGAGAAATTGAGGAAATGACGTTTGAAGTTAATGAGTACAAGCAAATTACTCTCTCCATTCTAAATTAATAGTCATATTTAGTTGTTTTAGAAAAATTAAGAAAGAGGAAAATTGTCTTAAATTAAAAGTATAAAAATTAATATATCCTTCTAAAGTGTTAAAATGTGAGTAATAAACATGAAAAAACAACATTAAAATAAGTTTTTTAAACAATAAACATTTTTAAATGATAAATAATTTAAAATGTTTAATCAAAATATATTTATTATTTCAGAATGGAGAAAGTACTGATTAGTTGTTGATGAGTTGAGTGTTATATTGTGGTCGTGATTTATATGGTATTCCCGCTAATTCTCCATATAAAAAAAAAGAGGGTACTGTTATGTACTTGGCGCCAATTGTTGTTGTGTTACGGTATATATGATCGGGGGAGCTGCTTCTCTCCATTTTCTCAAGTCCTACCTTATATGACTGCCAACACATTAAAATTTTAATCCAATTGTGATGTAATGACCATGTCCACATTTTCATTACTTATTTTTAAATATTAAAATTATATAAAAAAAATTATATATTTATAATTGCCTGAATAATGATTTTTTACTGTTAAATTAATTTTTTGTATGTTATTATTGCAAAAACTAAAAACTTGAGAAAATTGAGATGATAAATGAAGGGGAGCAGCTCCCATATATTAATGAATTATTCAGTTATTTTCTTAAAAAAAGTTATCGTTTTAAAGTATATATATATTCATAAGATATATTCAGGTAGGTACTAATATCGACATAAAGAAAAGTGTTTAAAGTCATGACTTGTAAGTTTTTTTTGAAAGGTAATATATTTGTATAAAAAAGAGTTTGACCACTTCAAACTTTTGTCGTAAACTAGACTACGATCCGAAGGGGACAAACTAAAGGATTACAATAATGTTTCCATGAGTCAATAAAAACTAAGTTAATATACAAATCAAGATTCTATAAACAGAAATTCCATCATAAGGAAAGTTATGAACTTTCGAATTGAATTGAAAAACCGATTCATGCACAATTTTGAAGATCAAACCATCAACTGAGGGGAGGTCATTTCTGAAAATCCTTGAATTTCTAAGCTTCCAAAT
>CANXYA010436346.1:0-13043 GCA_948193465.1 Acalypha hispida
TTATATTTTTTAATAATATTGCATTTACAAATTACAATTACGTTTTTGTACATATTTTTTAATATAATATATATTATATATTTTTAATTAATTATCGATTTCTATTTTATTTCATTTTAATTCATTTCGTTCCATTGTAGTAAGAACAGTAATATCAAATGCATTATATAACAAACATAATATAAATAAATACAAAAATAAAAAAAATCTGCGACAAAATTTGCGATGGCAGTTCCGTAGTAAATTTTCAAAATAAAAAATTAAAAAAATCAAATCTGCGACTACATCTGCGATGAAAATATCGATCGCAAATAATTTGCGACAGATCATTCCGTCGTAGATTTTTAGCTTTAATTTCCTTCAAATTCTGCGATGGACATGTAAATTCGTCACAAAATCTGTTGCCGATGTATTCCGTTGCATATTTTTTGCGACAAAAATTTTTCGTCTCAAATTCCATCGCTGTTATTAGTTGCGACGAATTTAAGCAAAATCCGCGACGGATATGGCTGCCATCTTTTTTGTAGTGTAAGACTTGGTAAGTAAACTAAATTGACACACTATTTGATCCTCACATGATTATAATTTTCCATTGGAATAAGATTTCATAGTGGGACACTCATTTTAATGGTAGCTTCAGCTATTTTCCATTTAGAATATTTCAAAATGGGACACTCATTTTTATGCTAGCTTCAGCTAGTATCTTATCGAAAATTGATGGGTACTTGGTAGATATCTTATAAAGTAAAAACTATGTTATTTTTGGAAATTTCAGTGCTATGACTTATAGAATTAAAGGGAATTAATCTGTTTAGGTACTAAAGGGTAAATACATGAATTTTCAAATTAAGGTTTTAAGCTAAAAGATACTCCTATTTATTTTTTCTTTGAGAAAAAAAAGTAATTAAAAAATTGATTTTTCATGCATACAAGTACACCTTTATATAAAATAAGACCCTGGAAAATTACTAATGAAAATAAACTTAATGCATATAGGAAGATTAATTCAATACAATACAATTTGGGAAATATCATGCAGAACTGTTCAGCATCCTTGACGAATGGAACTAGTGATTGGAAAATCTTCAAATAGGTTCTATTTAAAACCTTCTTCTCAGACTCTATGACATTCATCTTCTTGGTTTTTTGTTTGCTAACCATTTTGTCGAATAATAGATATAAAAATGAAATACATTGTTTCAAAGCCTTGAGTTGTCTCAAAGCCTTGAGTTGTCTCAAAGCCTTGAGTTGTTTCAAAGACTTGAGTTTAAGTTACCTGTAATTTTTTGAACTTTATTGCTTCTCACGGTTGACCTTTTAGAAGTTTATAGTTTATTTTTTTCCTTCACTCTTCTAAGTGCTATGTTTGGAGCCAGGAAAGTATCATAATTTAGTGATTGTTGGTCCATGAAGATTTTGAAAGTCTTTTTTTCAATTTTTGTATTCTTTGTTAAGTGCTTTGCTACTTCTACTGATTCAGGTCCAATAGAACTAGGTGCTATTGGAATTTCTATTGCTTCATTGGATCAAATATTAAAAATCTAATATTTCCGACATGCATGTTATATTGCAATCTCTTTTGTTGTTGAAGAAACTATTAGAACAATGGCCTTGAAGCGCTGGAGAGTAAATTGAGTTAGGGATAGTTTGAATTGCTTCAGAATCATAAATTTTCATAAAAGCTAGTGATGAATGTAACTTGCAGTTGAGATTAATGTTTCTAGGATTAATGTTGGCCGTGCTGCTTAGATTTGGCTGGGTAAAAATTATGTATCTTAACAAGTATTTTGATGAATTTAGTATATTGTTTTTATATATAAATAATTTGTAAAATTTGCAAGCATTTTTATATGAGTTGTTGAACTATTAAATATGTTTATTAAATGATCATTTGCGTGTTTTAATCTTATTGAAGCTTTAGGATTTTAAAACTGCTTGTCGTATGACCATTTAAACTATATTTTTTGTCCAAAAAAAAAGTAATGCATGATGGAAAAACATTTTTGTTCTTTTACCAACACAAAAGGCGTGGTGAAATTTCATTACGAAAAAAAAAGCATGGTGAAATTTAATAGGTGGTTACACTTACACTAATGGTCCAAGCGTCGCTATGTATAATTTAAAAATAATTTTCACCTGACAACACTTTTAAATATTAACCAAAATTGTCGTCAAACTGAATGTGCTGACGAAAATCCTTTCTATCACTATTTATTGAGCAACACCAGATTTCAAAAACACTTTCTAGCGACACTTTTTGTCCGTCGCTACAATTTTCAGTGCAATAGTAAACTATTTTGTCGTAATTTTTTTTTTGTCAAGGTTAATATATGGCTCGGCTCATTTACCGTCATTTCTTAATATGTTTTTGCTAGAAGAATCTGGAAAAATATTCAAAGATATAGAACCAAAAATAAAGAAAAAAAGAAAATCTGAAAGGACTGGATTGCTAAAAGTAATTACCTGAAGCACTATAAGGAAACAGGTTTTCTTCGGATTGAATTTGTTGAATATTTTAAAGGTGATTCGCTCTTTAATTCAACTATAAATCATATATATGTATTATAATTTCTTATATTGACCTGAAGCATCCATGGATGCCTAAATGGTTCATCAAAGTCAACAAATCAAATTTTTTTTTATGTGTATGTGTACAAATCAGACTTCTCAAGATGATTAAAATAATTCTAAGTCGTCATCCAGCTTTCCATTTTTCTACGATTCGTAAAGTCATATTCAGCTCATTAAATAACTTTTATGTCCCATCAGGTTTTTTTAATTGCTTATGATCTGTCAATATGCCAATGACTAATTGAAAATAAATTGGTTTTTAACTTTCATAAAATGTCTTTTAGCTGGAAAATTCAACATAGCATTGAATTTATTTAAAGTTGGATGGACAATTATTGATCATAATCAATATTATATATTTGGTCATGATTCATGAATAAAAATTCTTTAAACTTTTGTTTACTTCATAAAATATCTATGAACAAATTTTTGTATAAAATTATTGCCTTGTCTTCTAAGATTAAAGTAGAATTGGCCGGCTTCCATAATTTCCCCCAAAATTTGCCTAACACATTAAGCAAAAAAAACTTCAAAATTTCCCTTCAATTTTTGCCGCATTGTAAGAGAGTCTCAAACTGCATATTAATGGGGTCTTCACTGTCGTTATTGTCATTATTCAACGTTCTTGCTATTATTCATTCCTTGTGTTTGACCTTCATGCATGAAGCCTTTGCTTCTAGTAATGAAACAGACAGAATTTCTTTGCTTGAATTCAAGTCGAAAATAACAGACTCATTTGGTGTCATGAATTCATGGAATAGCTCGCTCCATTTTTGCCAGTGGCATGGCGTTACATGTGGTTATCGACACCAGAGAGTGGTAGCGTTAAACCTGACAGGAAGCAATCTTTCGGGTTCTCTATCACCATATATTGGCAATTTAAGCTTTTTAAGAGGATTATATCTTGATGAAAATAGCCTCAGTTCTGAGATTCCTCCTCAGATTGGTCGCTTACATAGGTTGCAAAGGTTTTATCTTGCATCAAATTCAATCAGCGGTCAAATTCCTCCAAACATTTCTGCTTGCTCTAATCTTGAAATTTTACTATTAGAGAAGAATAACATGGTAGGAGAAATCCCTCCATCTCTTGCAAATTTATCGTCTCTTGAAATATTTTTTGCAGGTCATAATCATTTTTATGGAACTCTACCGGAATTCTTAGGCAGATTGATCAATCTACAGATTTTAGTAGTACCTCAAAATCTATTTTCAGGCACCATCCCTTCTTCAATATTCAATAACTCTTTGATCAAGACTATTGATGTAGGAACCAATCATTTAAAAGGCACGCTACCATTGAACCTAGGTGACTCTCTTCCAAATCTTCAATATTTTTCAATTGCTTTCAATAATTTCTCAGGTTCTATTCCAAACTCACTCTCTAATGCTTCAAATCTAGTTGTTTTTCAAATAAATTTGAATAATTTTACCGGAGGTGTTCTTTCTCTTCAAAAGTTAAATAAACTTTCACAGTTTAGAATTTTTAACAATCACTTAGGAAGTGGAAAAGATGAGGATTTGAATTTTCTCTCCGACTTGGTTAACGCTACAAATTTAAGTTGGGTAGATATACACAATAATAAGTTTGGAGGTAAGTTTCCTGCACTAATTACCAATTTCTCAAAGAGTTTTGAGATGATTAGCATTAGTAATAATGAAATATATGGAAAGATTCCATCTAGCATTGATAATCTTGTTAACTTGAAAATTTTGGATATATCACATAATAAATTCACCGGCACAATTCCTTCTAATCTAGGTAAGCTTAAATATTTAATGTTTTTAAGTATGTACAATAATAGTATCATAGGAGATATTCCAGTATCTATAGGAAACTTGACTAGCTTGGGCGAAATTTATTTAACTGCAAATAGACTTCAAGGCATCATCCCTTCAACACTGGAAATTGCCAAAAACTGATCAAGTTAGATATTTCTGATAACAATCTTAGTGGTCCTATTCCTCCTCAAATTTTTGAGATATCTTCTTTATCAGTTTTCCTTAATTTATCTTTCAATCATTTGAATGGTTCCCTTCCAAATGAAGTCGGAAACTTGAAGCAGCTAGGAAATCTATTGCTCGAGAATAATATGTTATCTGGAGAGATTCCTAGTGGTCTTGGTAGTTGTGAAAGTCTAGAGACATTAGACATTAGTAACAACTTGTTTGAAGGTATTATCCCTTCTTCTTTAAGTGAATTAAAAGGCCTTAAGCGTTTGGATATTTCTCACAACAATCTATCAGGAAAGATTCCAGAATTTTTAGCAGAGAATAGATCAATAGAGAAATTGAATATGTCTTATAATGATTTTGATGGTATGGTGCCGGTAGAAGGAATTTTCAAAAATGCGAAAGCAACATCCATTCAAGGAAATAAGAATCTATGTGGCGGCATAAGTGATTTTGGACTACCTAAATGCAAGCCAGATGAATCCAGAAAGGGACTAAATGTAAAGCTGAAGAGGTTTATTATTGTGCTTTCAACAATTATTGGTGTGGCATTAGTACTAGCTTGTTTGCATCTTTGGTGGTCCAGAAAGAGCAAAGAAGTTTCCTCTACGACAACTTCTGAGAAAGGGTACTTGTTGCGATTTTCTTATCAAAATCTCCTTAAAGCCACTAATGGATTCTCTTCTGATAATTTGATTGGTTCAGGCAGTTTTGGGTCTGTGTACAGAGGATTTCTTGAGGAAGATGGGTTGGTAATTGCAGTCAAAGTGTTTAACCTTATGCGTCGAGGAGCATCGAAGAGTTTTCGAGCTGAATGTGAAGTTTTAAAAAGAGTCAAGCATCGGAATCTTGTCAAAGTAATAACAGTTTGTTCAAGTGTTGATCATCATGGAAATGACTTCAAAGCATTAGTTTATGAGTTCATGGAGAATGGGAGCTTATACGAATGGTTGCATCTTGATTCTGAATTGAGTGAAACGTCAAGAACCTTAAACTTTCTTCAAAGATTGAACATTGCAATCGATGTAGCTTGTGCTATAGATTATCTTCACAACCACTTTGGAACACCAGTTATTCATTGTGATTTAAAACCAAGTAATGTGCTCCTTAATGAAGAACTGACTGCACATGTAAGTGACTTCGGCTTAGCCAAATTCTTTTCTGGTATGATGCTCAATCCTATGCCAAACCAATCCAGCTCTCCTGGCACTATAGGAACAATCGGCTATTGTCCTCCAGGTATACATTTTGTGCTGCAATCATAAAAATTTAATTGTGTACATGTTAACTCATTGTGTTTTACTTTAAAGTTCATGTTTCCTTCTTAAGGTTTACTAAAATATAGTTACATTTAATTCATATTTTAGAATACGGTCTGGGAAGTGATGCATCAACAGCTGGTGATGTCTTTAGTATTGGCATACTCTTACTAGAAATGTTCACCGGAAAAAGTCCTATTGATGATATGTTTAAAGACGGATTGAGTCTCCGTAATTTCGTGGAAAAAGCTCTACCTAACATTCCATGGATAGATCCGAATCTTCTTCAAATGGAAGACCTTGAAGAAGTACCATCAAGCCATAAATGTTACTCAAGGAACCTAAGAAATAATGAACTTATTGAGTGCTTAAGTTCAATATTTGAAATAGGAGTCTCTTGTTCTTCTGAATCGCCACAAGATCGCTTGAATATTCGAGATGTAGACACTCAGCTATCTTCCATCAAAAGCAAGCTTCTGAGTACTACCTAAATTTGCTTAGGTGAGAGCAATTTTCCAATGCTCTCAAAACAAGTAACCGCAGCTACAGAGGTTAAATTCTCCATGTTTTATAGCTGATCTTTCTTAATATTGTAGCTCTTGTCCTTAAAAAATAATGGAGTCCGATGAATAACTCTTCCATATAAATAAAATTAATTTGTCTATTTCTTTGATTTTGAGACAAATTGATAATCTTGTTAAGTCATCCTAGTAATCATATTCCAGACACTTATCATTACCAATTTCATTAAGTAATTACTTTTTTTTAATTATTATTTCACCTATGTTGAACCAATTTTTTTAAATAAGTGCTGAAAAATCAGTAATCACACACTTATCATCACCGATCAAACCAATGATTAATAATGTTATTTCAAAAAGATTTCGTCAAATTATTGATACCATTTTTATTTTCAATAACTCTTTTACCAAACTTAACTAGAAAAATGTTGTATTTGTGTGAAAAATGTCTCACATTAGGTAAAAAAAATCAAGTGACTTATAATGAAGGAAGACAAACCTATTAGATGACTTGAGTCATGCTAATAGTTAGATCTAACTTCATTAAGTAAATGGAATCGAATATGTCCGCCACACTCTTCCGGCTACGATTTTGGGTCCAATTTTAATTTTGACATGGTATTAGAGCGGGTTAGATTGAGACTGTCGATCGATCTGGGGCCTATATTGAGACCGTCGAATTGGATCATGGGCATAATTCATAGCCAAATGTGCTAGTTCAATTCATGAGCCGTCAAGTGGAATTTCACTAGAAGGGGCGTTGGAAATGTGTGGAAAATGTCCCACATTAGATAAAAGAAATAAAATTAAGTGGCTTATAATAAAGGAAGACAAACCTATTACATAACTTGAGTCATACTAATAGTTAGGCCCAATTTCATTAAGTAAATGGAATCGAACATGCCCGTTATACTCTTCCGACTCTGACCTTGATTCAAAAAAAATATTCGTGGAAAAGAAGAATCAACTACCATTATCAATTAAAAAATTTCTTACAAGAGTAGAATTTTTTATCCATGTTCTTGTATAACTTGATTCCATCGACAATATCCACCAAGATAGAGGTCTCCATTAAAATACATATATTTTTAAAATATTAACATTTTATGAATCAAAACTATATAAATAAATGACAAAAACAATTAATATCAACCTCACAATTTGGATTTCAATATTATCACTTGCGAAACATGACTAGATAGTATTTATTTATATTAGTATTTGGATGAGAATAGAGTTTTTTTTTGACAATTGTTAGAGTTGACGAAGTCATATTTTTAGGTAGTAGTATAGATAAATTGGTCAAAAATGATTGAATTTATAGGATATTTTAAAGATTATTTGTTTGTGTTTCTTTTTTTTTTTTAAAAGGTTAAAATTTTGTTAAGGCCAACAAAGTGCCAAGCTCAAGGACTAAGGTTTTCGCATACTTAAGGCTACGACCTCAGCACAAGAGAAATATGTACATATACATTACAAAGCTCAAAAGAGCAAGAAATAAAGTGAAAAAACTAGAGAAATTCTTATATACATACAAGCCTAAGAATGGAAAGTTACTGAATCTAAACTTATAGAAATACACAGAGTCAAGAACAATGTTACATATTAATGAATCCACAAATGGAAGAGTATGCTCAAAGATTCTGGTAATGCGTAGCTTCCAAATACTACATAAGGTATTCAAATCTAGAATTTTCCAAAGAGTACCATGTCTGTGATGTTTAAATTGATGAAACCAACTTACTAAGAAAGATGAGATTGATGGATGCATGACCCCGGACATGTTCAACTCTTTAAAAAACTAGTTCCAAATCATCCAAGGACCATGACACAACAATAAAGCATGAACAACCGTTTGAATATTAACAAGATAGAGAGAGCATTTATTACCATACGGAAGAGAAATACCTCTTTGTGACAGGAAAGCATTACAAGGTATTCTGTCAAGTAAAGCCAACAAAGAGAAAAATTTGATACGAGGAGACACTAGGGTTTTCCATACCATCATATATAAAAGGAGGTTGCTTAGATGACTGATTCGTCTGTGAAGAGAACCATTCCTTAGTGAACTGTTATGATGAGAAACATGGTTTTCCTTTCCAAAGTGGGCAATCCATTGTTGAAGAACTGAGTATGATCATATTTAATTCATCTAAGAGAACCTGAAAATCTCGCATTTCTAAGCCACATCTGAGTCTTCTCTTCCAATAGAAGGAACCATTAAGTGAATGTATTTCAGCAAAGGAGGCATTTTTTTGTTTGGATAGATAGAAGAGATTCTAAAACCTTCCAACAGGAGCACCATTGTCAGAGCAGCTGCCTTGCCAAAATGAAACCCTATCATCAGAGCCAATTTTAACACCATAATGCATGAAGAACATGTTCCATGTATCTGTATTATATACACAAGCTTTCAATATCCCCTTTCAAATATGTGATTTATTCCCACCAGGATCAAACACAAGTGACTGCCAGCCATTGACATTAAAGCTCAATGAAGAAACCCTAAGCCATAGTGAATTAGAAGGAACCTTCATTAGCTTCCATATCCATTTGAATAGCAGACCAGTGTTGAGAACAGACAAATATAAGCATCCAAGCCCCCCCTAAATGCTTTTGAGAGCAAACATTATTCCATGCAACTTTATGAGTGCCTTTGGATTCCTGCAGACCAACCCACAAGAACCTAGCTGCCATGCTTTTTATGGAATTAATCACACCTCTAGGCAAGGAATACTATGTATGACTGATTGGATCAAAATAGCCCTTCCAGTGGAAGATAAGAATTTCCCTTACCAACCATTGAGCCTCTTTTTGATCTTAGAAATGACAAGATCCCATAATTTATTGGAGATGAAATGATCAGATAGAGGTAACCCTAGGTACTTTAGAGGTAAGTCAACAACTTGACAACCAATTTTACTAGCAATAGCATGAACAAAAGCATCTGATGCATTAATTCCAGACAGTGAACTTTTATGATATTTTATGCTCATACCAGATATCAATTCATAACAACTAAGCAAACTAATTAATTCATTCACCATGCACTCATCATTAGGAACAAAGGTTAGTGTGTCATCTGCAAATTGATGGAGTGATACTTGGGAGTCAGAGTTTTCTAGAGAGATGCCTTGCAAGATTCCAATACTAGAAGCTGGTGATAATAATTTATTTAACCCCTCAGCAGCCAAAGCAAAAAGTAATGGTGAAAGGGGATCACCCTGCCTGACACCTCTTTGCATGTGAAAAGGAGAAGCAGTTGCCCCATTTATTAAGGGAGTGATGCAGGAGGAAGAAAGAAAAGATTGAATCCAGTTATACCATTTAACTGGGAAGTTCATAACTTTTAGTACTTCAAATAGATAGTCCTCCCATTTGACTGAATCAAAGGCTTTATTAAAATCCAATTCCAAAAGCAAGAAATTGTCTTTCCTTCTTTGTATTAAATGAATCAATTCAGCAGCTAAAAAAGAGCACTCATGGATGCTTTTGCCAGAAATGAATTCAAACTATGAGCTTGAAACAAGGGAGGGCATGAGGGGTTTCAACCTAGAGACAAGAACTTTTGATACTAGTTTACAAATTCCATTCACTAGGATAATTGGACGAAAGTTTTTAAGCTCATTTGTGCCTTGCACCTTAGGGATAAGAATCATAAAATAGTGATTTAGATCTTTTGGGATTGAACAGTGAATGAAATACAGTAATGATGTCATTTTTAAGAAAAGTCCATACTCTTTTGTAAAAGAAGAAATTGAAGCCATCAGGACCTAGGGCTTTAAGTTAATTATAGGAGTTCAAAGCTGACACAATTTCATTTTCAATTAAGGGAGCTATGAGTGATGCTGATTGATTAGCATTGAGGGAATGAAATTGAAGAGAATCTAGTGAGAAGGGAATTGAGGGTGTAGAAGAGTAGAGGTTTTTATAGTGGGAGTGAATAGCTTCTTTGATGTCAACAGGTTCAGTTACGAGTGAGCCATCAATCGAAAGGAAGTAATTAAGTTGTGTCTATACCTCATATTAGCAGGAAGTACTTTGTGTTTTTGTCCCCAATAAGGTTCCATTTGAGTCTGGATTTCTAAGCCCAAATTGATTCTAGTTTAGCTTTAATGTCTTTAGCATCAATCCTTAAGGATTCCAGATTCCTTAGGTCACCATCAGAAAGATTAGAGGAAGCTTGATTAACTTCCAATACATCAATTTTTGCTTTAATGGTTTCAAACTTAGAAGAGAGACTGCTGCAATGTTCATTATTCCACTTCTTCAATTTGGATCTAAGTTCTCGAAGCAATTGACAAAGTGGTCCTGAGGGATGTTGAGCTCTCACTTCTAAGTAAAACTGATAAGCAATGTCATAGAAATTGTCTATAAGCCACCAAGCATCAACTGATCTAAACGATTTTTTCCCCCAGTCAAAGGTTTTCTTGGAAATGAAATAAATGGGACAATAATCAGATGGTGAACTGGGGACTGCTGCAAGGGTGCATTCTGGCCATGTTGACAACACATGATGTGAAACAAGGCATCTATCTATTCTTGACCAGTTATTTGAAGAGTTCCATGTGAAGTTCCTTCCAACTAGAAGCAGGTCACATAATCCAGCTTTATGAATGAAGTCATTGAGGGCAATCATTGAGGATGTTAGGGTACTTCCATTTTTCCTTTCTGAGGGATTAAAGGTCTCATTAAAATCACCCATAACAAAGAGAGGGCTAGAACTTCTTGGTAATGAAGATATGAACATCAACTTTTGTTTCAAGCAATCCAATAAAAAGAAGATCTGATTTAGACACCAATTTTCTAACAAAGGACTGTTTGATTTTAGAGCTTAGACTACCTCGACAATTCCAAGTAATAGAATCAAGTTGATCCATAAAATAGGTAACAAAATGAGAGAATCATAAGTAATAAAATGAGAGCAATCAACTATCAATAGGAGCCTTACTTTTTGTAGATTCCAGGAGGCCAATGATATCAATTGCATGCTCTTCTTTGAATATTTTAAGGAAGACTCCTCTTTTCCAAGCTTTCTTAGTGGCTAAAGTACATCTAATGGTGTGATTAAATTTCCCAACCTTGAAAATAACTGCAGCAGGAGTATTAGGACCAGAAACAGTAAGAACATTGTTCATATTTCGAATGTTCCCATCAGAAATGGACAAGTCATCTATGCTAGTGTCAAATTAATCTATTGGCTTCTCATTGAGACAAAGAAATTTTGATCTTTTAATCTCCTCAATAGATTGAGAGTGCTCAATGGATTCACAGATTAAACTTTTCTTGATACGCCTATCAGCAGCCATATTAAGATACATATGATGTGATTATCTTAGAGGTGCAGAATGAGAAGGATATGGGGCAAAATCTACTAACAGTGATTGTGCTGGCAGGCCAAGATCAGATTGAGTATTAGAGGATTGGAGAAAATCATATGATGGCAAGCATGGAACCTTGGGGTTGATCTTTCCAATGTTGTCAATTGCACCATCAATAAAAGAAGCTGGAACATCTTTACCCTCCATATTAGATACTAGATTAGCTACTGGAGAGGCAATCTCATCAAGGTTGACATCATTAAGGCAATTAATACTTGGATGCAAAACTGAGGGGATGAAAGATGATTTTGAAGCATTTATTGAATCCAAACAATTCGAATTCCCATAGTCAACCAAAGGAGGAGGATAAACAATATCATTTTGTAACGTCTATCTCGTTTTGAATAAAATAATAATATTTGGTAATTATATCGAGAAATTAAAAAAAGGATTAAATTGGAAAGAAAATAAGTTTGAAATGATATTTGAGGACTAAATTGAAAAGATAGTGAAAGTGGGGTACTTTTTAAACTTTGTGCAAAGTTGAGGGGGTAAATTGATAATTGTCCAAGTGAGTATATATTAGAATTTATTGTTGGGATTTTTAGTTAGTTAGCTCATTTTGTGTTTTTGGAGAGCTTAGTTAGAGAGAAAGGAAAATAGAGAGAGAAGTAGAAAAAGAAAAGAGAAAGTGGTGGATTTTTGAGGTTTTTGGCAAAAAGAGGTTGAATATGAGGAATTAAAGCTTGTGGTAAGCTTTAATTTGTTGTTGATTTTGTGATTTTTGGATTTATGGATTTCAGTTGGGTTGAGATTGTGATATGTGTTTTGTAGGTGCTTTGGAGGCTTAATTCTTGCCTAATTTTGTGTAGTAAGTTAAATAATTTAACTTACTAGAATTGCATGTTATATTCAATATGATTATTTTGGTTTAATTGTGATTTTTATGTATAATGGTGTAATTGTTGTTGCATGCAAGTAAGTGTGGTTGCATGTAACCTTATGATATGATTTATGATGATTGATGATGTTGCATGTAAATTGTGACATGATTTGTAATGAAATATAAAGTTGCATGTAAGTTTGAATTATGATTTTTGATGAATTGTTATGTTGAGAAATGAATTTGGTATGATAAGTGTTGGGATATATGATTTTGGTTGTGAAATGTGAATATTTTTGATATGTAGAGATATGAATTAAGTGAATTGAAAATGTTGATGAATTGAGAATGAAATGTTGATGAAATTGATGAATTGGTAAATTATTGTGTTGTGATAAATTGTTGTTTGAGTGTAATATGTGGTTTTTCAAAAATTCTATTACCATGGGTGATTGTGATTGCTTTGGTGTGTGAATCACCATAGCCGAAATGAATTGAAATGTGATTGTCTTGGTGTGTGAATCACCTTGACTGAAAA
>CANXYA010445393.1:0-10096 GCA_948193465.1 Acalypha hispida
TACACTGTATGTATTCAAGTTTTACGGAAATAAACTTCATAAAACAGCAGTTTAATTTACTGCTGCAATACTGTTCTTCTTTTTTCACTGCTTCAATTCTATTTTTCTTCTATTATAATTTTTAATTTCAAACACACAAAAATAAAATTTCTCGCAAATAATTAGTTTCTTGATTAAAAAGTTTTTTTGACGCAGTTTTGATTTTGAAAGAAATTACTTTGAAGTTGAAGTTTTAAAAAGAGTAATAAATTAATGATGTATTTATATAAGAGAACGGACCAACGTACGGGTGGGCGGTGACTACGGTTGTAAGGCTACTCTACTATATACTGCCTTCTATTTTTTCTATCTTAATCGACACCGCTTGTATTTCCTTCCGAATAAAGACATTTGTCTATTTGAGACGAAGACTAAAAAATAAAAACAAAGAAAATGGAAATTAGGGCCGTAAATGAGCCAAGTTGTTCGCAATCAGTTCGGTGATTGGCTTGATTTGAGCTCAGTTCGAGCTCAACTCGCTTATAAATGAGTCGAGTTTGAACACAAAAGTTGAGTTCGTTTAATAAACGAGTCGAGCTTGAACATCTTGGTGTTCGACTCGTTTACGTTCTTGAACAGCTCGTTAAATGTTCATGAGTCTGTTCGCGAGATTTGTTCGTGAACATGCTCATTTATAAGGTTTGTGAGCTTATTTTAATCAAATTTTTATTAAATTTATATTTATTTAATTAAAAATTATTAAAATATTATGTATTTTAATTATGTTTTATTGAAAATATTAATATTTTTTAAGTCAAAATATTATTTATAAATATTTTTAAATAAAAATTTTAAATTAATAAAACTCAATTAAAGCTCGTGAACATAAACGAGCATCACGGTGTTCAACTCGAACTCAACTCAGTTAATAAACGAGTCGAGTTTAAACATCTAAAAGCTCGGCTCGACTCGATTTACACCCCTGATGGAAATACTGCTGGGAATAAAAAGAATCATTGGTTCATAAGAGGCAAATTAACGGCCACCATGATATAAATCTAGCTATAATTGTAGTCGGGGAAGAATATTAAAAATTAGACAATTTATAAAATTAATAAAACTAATAATTAAAAACGTTATGAAGGTCTTCGTTATTAGGCATTCGTTAATAATTAAGTATTTCAAAAATATATATATTGTGTAATAAAAATAAAAACTTAATGATTAAGAGTTGAATTAGGAAAAATTGAATAAAAATAAAATAGGTAGAAAAAAATAAAAATTTAACGATTAAGTGTTGAATTATAAAAAATTAAATAAAAATAAAATATGTAGAAAAAAGTAAAAACTTACTGAATAAGTATTGAATTATAAAAAGTTGAATAAAAATATTGATTACAAGTTTAATGATTAAATATTGAATTATAAAAAAAATTGAGTAAAAATAAAATATAATTTTTAAAAATGTTGTAAAGATATTTATGGATATTCAAAATTAGATGACAGTTTGCTAAGTTATTTACACTTTAGTTAAGTTATTAATTCTTATGTTAAACGAAAATGCGTGTATATAATATTAGATTTTTCTTAGTATAAATTTGGTGGTGTACCTAAAACTTGCATTAGTTTAAATGGGTGCATTTGAATTGAATAGTGTAGAATATAATGATTGATTTAAACTGGGTGTTTGATTATGTATGAACGCAATGGAAATAAGACAAATTTTAATCACCCGTATAAAAAACATGATGCATCATTTCTCAGATGATCGAGTTTATTTTATTGCTACAGAGACTAATACTTGCGATGATTGGTTCATCCATCAAACTCTTTTAATTTGTTACTGAATTCACATCATGCAGTTTTATCGGTGGAGTTTTTTTTGATAGGTATCGGTGTTGTTTGCTGATTTTCAGAAATCGGCTGAAGCTATTTTTTATTTTTTAAAGTTCTCTTGTCTATAAAAATTTTACAACTAAAATTTGTGGAATTAGAGTTGCGATTGAAAAAAATTGTATAAAAACGGGTTCACTTGTACCAAACCAAGCGTGATTGATTAGAAAGAAACGAAATTTTGCATGCTTAATTCGATGATTATGTATTGTTGATAATGAATGGGGGATTTATCAATCATTTTTTTTTCAAACTTTCATAGCCTAAATTGATTGATTATGTATTGATCTAATCGAATTTGATGAGTTTATAAAAATAACAAAATTCTTCTTATTAATTGAATTTCGTGTTATAAGAACAAATGTTCTATTAGTAATTTTTTTTGCCTGATAAAAAAAATATATTGAACACCGTAACAATTTTAAAAATTTTAATCGTTATATGTCATCAAGTTTTGGAATGTACATCTGCTTATTACATTTATTACAACTAAAACTAGTTTAGATCGTAAAGTTTTTTATCTTTACGAAGAAAAATAAAAATAAATGTTAACACTTTTTAATGTTTTAAATATTAACTTGCATTACCTTACAAATTACTATACAAGTTTAAGAACTCATGAAAGACATTCCAAAAAAACCCATGAAAGATGTCGAAAATTAACTCTCAACGCATTATATATAGACTATAAATTGTTGCATCCATTTGAAAATTATAGTTTAATTAGGAGATTTGCCCTCGCATTCCGAGGGTGCTAATTGAATATTTTTTTCATCTCTTCAATAATTAATTTTTTTATATATTTAGAGTAGTGTACACGATAAATTAAACTGTTTTAAATATATATTACTTTTTTAAAAAAGTTTTAATGCATAAGATCACTTATTATAATAAAATTAAGATCATGGAATATTGGTAAATTTAAAAACTAAATTTAATTGATAAAATTTTATAACTTTAAGTGGCAGTAAATAAATTTCATGGATATAAAAAAAGTGAACCAATGTAAAATATTCAAAATTAAAATCAATCTAACACATACTTATTTTTCCTTGTAACAAAATTCTTGATTCATAATTCAGATAAGTTAAAATGATATAAAATATTAAATTATTAAATAAATAAATAATAATAGTAATACTAATAATAATAATTTTTCATCAATAAATTTTTTTTGATAGGTTATCTTTTTGTGATTAGTCAAAAAAAATTAAAATTTTAAAATATAACATATATTTTCTTATAAATTATATAAAGAAAGAAATTAAATTTAAATTAATTAATAGTAAATTAGATTTATCAATTAATTATTATATATTTTTTATTTAATAATTTTTAAATTTTCGTAAATTAGATTTAAAAAATTACTTTTTCATATTTTTAATTTTAGTATTTTTTTAGTTTTTAATTTTTGAATAAAAAAATAAATTAATAAAAATAATTATTAATAATTAAAAAAAGTGTTGACCACCGTTGACCGGACGTTGGAATCCTGCCACCGGTCAACGGTGGTCAACACTTTTTTTTATTATTATTAATTATTTTTATTAATTTATTTTTTAAATACTTATAAAAAATAGTTTTTATATGATGTGGCAATGATGATGTGGTTGAATGAGACTAATGTGCGTGCCACGTCACCTCCATTCAACCAAATCATCAATGCCACATCATTTCCGATCGTCACGTAAGATGAAATTGGCTTGAATTTGTTTAAGATATCAAATTGCTTCCACTGTGTACTATGAGGACCTTCCAAATTATAAAAAACATAACAATTTATGATTATTATTTACTTTCTTTTATTTTTATTAAAATCATTTTATATGCATATTTTAAAACTTCCAAAAACCACGTATAGAACAATTTTTTAATTAAGTGATTTTTGATCATATAATGATTAATTTTATTCAATAAAGATAATAAATATTATTTTGAGAGAAGATAAGAAAGAGTTTTTTAGTCCCTTTCTTTTTATTCCTTTCAAATTTTAAGAAACATAACTATTTCTTAAGTCATTCTGATATAACGCAATAAGGCAAGACACTTACATAAAAAAAAATATGAAAAAAATTTTCTTTTGGGGAAAAAATACAAAGAAAAATATAAAAGTAAAAAGATTCTTTTCCTATGCAGGAAGAATGCAGCTTATACAGTCTGTTTTAATGTCCATGCATATTTACTGAACAATGATTTTTAAATTGCCTAAGTCCACTTGCAATGATATTCATAAAAATCTGTAATACTTTCTTGTGGAATGAGAGTAATAGCAATAATAAGAGAAGTCTTGTGGCTTGGAGTGAGCTCTGCCATCCTAAAAGTGAAGATGGACTGGGATTTAAAAACATTGTTGAGTGGAATAGAGCTGCTCTCTACAAACATTTCTGACATCTTATTACAGGGAAGAACACAATTTGGTGTCAATGGATTAGAGAGTATAAATTGAAGAAACAGTCTATATGACAGATTAATAATACTAACAATGCTAGTTGGGTTTGTAAAGGTGTAATCAATATTAAAAATGACATAAAACAACTGATTAGGATAAATGTTGGTAATGGCAAAAGAGTTCAGTTCTGGGAAGACCCTTGGATGAATCAGAAGTTCATTTCTAAAGCTTATCCTGAGCTCAACCCGGGGAATACTGGAATTAACAAGAAAACTACCCTCAATCAGTTCTCACTAGACCTACTAATGGTGCCATGAGAGAGTGCTGGAATGAGATAAATAGTAATTACAGAATTAAAGAAGATGAAGTTAGCTGGACTAGCTCGAAATCCAGTAATAATTCTATGAAGATTTCAGAAGCTTGGGAGAGAATAAGAAGAAGGAAGACCAAGGTGAATTGGCACAAGATTGTTTGGGGCAAAACTATACCCCTCGTCACAGCTTCATATTGTGGTTAGCTATCGAGAAGAGACTAAGAACAAAAGACAAATTGCATAGATGAAAAATTACTAACAACAATGTATGTGATTTATGCAAGATGGAAAAAGAAACATTAGATTATTGTCTGTTTAGTTGTATTCATGTTTTGCCAGTTTGGAATACAATTTTGGATAGACTAAAACTTCATATCAAAGTTGGAAATTGGGGTCACATCGTAAGCTGGTTCATTAAAAAGACTTCAGGGAAGACTAAGATTGGAGAATTTAGAAGATGGGTGCTTGCCTCAGTCGTGTATCACATATGAAAAACCAGAAACAGAGTAATTTTTGGTAAAGTTAGGCATGATCCTAATATGACTATTAAAGCCATTAAGAGTAGTGTTTTGTTGAAGTTTGGTAATAAGAATAATATGAGTGTTTTGTATAGATTCGTAGAGAGAGTTCATAATATGTAAGTGAATTCTATTGAGTGTTTCTCAAGGCTATACCTTTGAGGGTTTTGTATTTTTTTACTTCGTTAAATAATAAAATCTCTTGGTTGTTTCGACAAAATAATTTATAAAATTAATTTAATTTGTTTTGATTCAAAATATGTGTGAAATTAATTTGGAAAATATTTTATTCCAATACTACGCAGGAGTCTTATTAATGATATATATTTTAAGAAAAACTTTTAAATTAGTAATTAATCACTTACAATCATAGTACAACAACAAAAGCGTAATTTTTTGTGAGTTAAGAAAAGGATGTTTAGATAAATCATGAAAAAGAAAAATAGAGAGTGGAATGTAGAAAAGGGAGATTGGCAAATGAAAGAAGAGCACTATCGGACACAAGATCAATCCATAGATTTTATTTTTGAGCACAGATTATTGTAACCTATGACTATCGAATTGAATGCCATTATAAAGTACGCATTGTTGCTAGCTTTTCTATAACAAAAAAATGTGCCACACTTTTTTTGATATTGCAAATCCACTTTCAAAGGGCAATAGTGCTTTGCTTTGTTGAAAACTTTTAAAGTCCCTTTCACCATTTAAGCTATTCAAGGCTAAATTGATATGCTTAATTTAGTCTAGGGTTGAGGATCGATCCGTTTGGTACTAAAAATATCAAAATTGCCGGTTCTTGGCAGTGAAGAAATTGGACTGAACCCTACCGATTCAAAGTAAAAATCAAATAAGATTCAACCAAAAATTTCCGATTTGATTCTGCTCTGTTTGATGTAACTAATCAGTTTTTTGAGTTCAAAAATTGAAAGGAAAAAAAAAAAGAAGGGCATAGTGCCTTTTGTAGATGCTTGAAAAAGAAAAAAAAAAGAAGAGATTACGTAAATAAATTGGAAAAATTAAAGAAAAATAAAAGGGTATATTGTTTTTTTGCCTCCTATGTTTTACTCGAATTACTTATTTATCTCCTATAATTTAAAATATTAATTTTGTACCTCTTATTTTTATTTCTATGTTTACATTTGTCAAAAAAAATAAGTCAAGTCAACACAATGTGTGCACCTCTTGATACAAACGATTGAAGCGTGCCAAAATGGGACATGCATATTGACACTGTACTTTTTTTTTTTAACTATTTTTTATAGCTTTAATTTCCCTTTCTCTTATATAAGAAAGCTTGTAATGGGCTATATGAGATCTTGTAATTCGGCCAGGTTTCCAATGGTCTTATGGCCCATGTACAAGACAAATTAACATACCATGATTATTGATTAGTTATACTTTTTTTTTTTGCAACTGTAATGATTTCCATTACGGGTTATTGATTAGTTATACTTGATTGATTATATTTGAAAATTTAGTAGTATTTTTGAATTATTATCAATATTCATACATTCATTTTTTAATATTCATATATTTTAACCATATATATGATTATTAATAAAGATCTTGTAGGACAATTCATTTATTTTAACCATATACTCGATCGATGAAATTAAAATTGATACTAAAAACAACCCCATGATACTAATTAATACTACTATACTATCATATATACTAATATATACACACATTTCACAGGTGAAAGTAAGGCAAGCAACAGTTGGGAATATAGGAATTACGAGTAGGCATGAAAACAACAGGAACAGAGCTGGCTGGCTTTAGATGGATTCCAGATTTGACCAGAAGCAGAAGCATAAGAGTCTCCATGTCCATGGTAAATAAAGCCGTTAACAGATGGAGAATATATATAGTTATAATGAAAATGATTTTCAATGCTCTTTACCTTTGGAAGAAGTAATCTTTGCTTAGATTTTTGTGGGGCAACTTTTTTTTTCTTTGAAATATGATTGTAGTGGAATTTCATATGACCAGCCATAGCTTGATAGTCGTCGAACATTTTCTTGCAAACAGAACACACTAAGGACTGATCATCTTGGCCTGATAATGAAATGATCTTCATCTTCTTCTCTGAAATATTATTATTGTTTACTATTTCAGTCCCATTCTCTAATAAAACCTCTTTACCCTTTCCTTTCTCTTCTTCACTGGAAGAACGGGAACCAACTTTCATATTAACACCAAATAATCTCAATGTTTTTCCCTCCATCGCATAAAAATTAATTTTCAGAGATTTTCTCTAAGGAAAGAGAATGGTTTCAAAGATAGTTTTACTTCCCTTCATATTTCCATGTCTTTCTATTTATATAACATCACCTGGGTTGGCTAAAATATCAGAACATTAATTAAGCTAATACCACATGAAATTTTTATAACAATAATTATAAGTCTACACTTACCTATTTTTTTTTATTTATCTAATCTTCTATTAATTTAGTTAAATAAAATAATAAAAAATATTTGACACATCTGTACCTATTTCATATAAATGGACTTATTTAAATCATTTTTTTAAAAGTTACTAAAATATTTTTATTTTTATCAAATTAGTTTTTTTTTTCACCTTTTTTGGCAGATTGAAAAGTTTGGGGTTTTCATATTTGACATGAAGTTAGGTGCGGTGAATTTGAAGAATATAATTGATATTCATCAACAAAAGATTTTAATAAGAAAATAATATTAGCGAAATTTCATTCTAAATGGTATTAATTAGAGGAAAATAAAATCTAATTTATTCTTTTTATTTTTTTAAGAATGGAAAAAAATTGAATAATCTAAAAGCTCGTGGGTTTTTTTTTTTTTTAATAAGAAGTTTGTGAGTTAAATAAGTTATACTAGAAAACTTGGGTAATTTTTATAGGAGGTCACCTAAGTATGGACTTTTTTTATTTTGAATACTAACTTTCAATTTATATCAAAATGGGTATCGAACATCGATTTTGCATCATTATAATTACTAAATATTAATTTTATTTCATTCAATTGGTACTCTTTACATTCCGATCAATATTTATTTTATATATACAACTTAAGGAAAATACACTTTAAAGTATTTGTAATGTAAATGTACGTGTTAGTTTTTTATATCATTTTATTTTCACACTCATATGTGTCCTAGATTAAAAAAATTAAAAAATAAAAAATCTCGCATATAAATTACAAAAAAATTATAATTTTTTTATTTTTTTTCGCTTTTTAATAGCTTTAATAAAATGAATAATCATAAATATTAAAAAAATTCAAACCAATTTAACAAAAGAAGTTCAATGAATGATTGTATTATAAGAAGTACCTACTAAATGATACAAAATCGATATTCGATACCCATTTTGATACAAATCGAAAATCGGTACTTAAAATAAAAAAAAATTCATACTTAAGTGAACTTCCGGGAAAATTACCTTCGAAAACTTTGGGAAAATTTAGAAAGAGTTAATTTAACTCAATCAAGCCAATTTGAGCCTATTTTTAAGAATTTTAATAAAACTTAAACTCAATCGGTCAAAAGGAACTAATTTATTTATCAACCAATTTGAGCTTCCCTCTTTCCTTTCTCAAAGAGATGGGTAATTAGAGTATACCAAATTCGGCGAACCCAATTGATCATAACGTACAAATGGTTCATAGACATGACTTTCCTATTCTGCCTAAAAGAATACGATTCTTCAGCTTCAATAATTACCACTCTACATGTTCCAATCTGTAGCTCAATCCATGGCCTAAAAATATAACGGAAGACTTGGAATAGGAAATTGCACCTAGATGCGTGTGGTGTCTGTGATAGAGTTTGGCGATTCTATATATAATAATATAATTCATTATATATATATCTGTTTCAATCTTAATGAGCCTGATCCTATTTGAATCTTGTTATTTGCCATATTATATATTCTTTCTCGTTGTTGGTTCAAATTTTTGAGTGACTTAAATGTGAAGATAGCAAGTGTAAAATGAATTGTGGTTTTGAAATTTTCTTTGGCTCGAGTCAACAAGCTACTTATACATTTATATATAGGGATTCAGTGCTGATCAGTACCAAATAGCATAGATCTCTGCATCACTTTCCGCGAATTAAGATAAAGAAGTCCAATAATTCCACTACAACAACAGGCTTCTCTTCTCTTCTCTTCTATTTTGTTGGAAGTCAAAGGTGGAATTGTTCTCTAGTCTGATCAATCGGACCCTACCCACAAGCTAATAATGTGCATGCAGCTGAGGAATAGTTAGTATATGTCAATTCGATGGAATAGTTCGGATGGACGTAGTAAGTGAACTAGGAAAAGACATTCTCTCTTGTTTGAATGGAATAGTTCTGATGGATATGCAGCGACCGGAGCCAGAAATTTTAGTTAAAGAGAGCGGATTACTAAATTTTTACTAATAATACTATATTATTAAAAACTATATATATAACATTAATATTTTCCAACATTTAAAGGGGACCAAAATTGAATTTCCACGTGAATATATATATAAAATTTTAAAAATTTCGAAGTTAGAAGAGAATATGGTCCCTCTCAGTCCCTCGCTCCGTGACTGTGGATATGGATGTAGCCAGTAAGCTAATAATTACTTAGTGTGCAACTAAGTGATATTACGGGCTCTCATATACTACTGTACAGTTCTCGCTTGAAGAACTTTTTTACTGTTCTTTTGAGACATTGTCATTCATCATTGCAGACATGACAATGAAGAAAAAATCTTTTATATTTCCTATTTGAATTTACATCTTTTTCTTGCCTGATGGCTTTTCTATCTGCTTTTTTAATTTTTATTCTTTGAAACTTTCTTAATAGGTCTTTTAGTGTATGTCAATTCGATCAAAATCAACACAATCCAATACTAAAACCAAATCCAATCCTAATAGTAATAACAACATGTTAGGTGTAAAATATTTTTGAAAATGGAAAAGTTTTGGATCAGTAGGTCTCGTCTTCTCCATTAGAACTTGAAATAAAATTGTTTTATTACTTGTAGTAATTTTCT